>VZTL01068649.1:65051-102249 GCA_013400535.1 Scopus umbretta | reverse complement strand
AACAAGAAAGAGTTTAACAGATATCCCCCAGAAAGCTTTTAGTCTTTCATATATATTATGACTTAGTATTTTCCTTAGCTTTTCTTTCATTATCTACAATATATTATTCAGGCAAAGGCTGTTCATTTTGGAAGTGAAATGCAATATTGAAAAGGTTAGAGATTTCTTCTAAGTGTGCCATCCCCATTAGCTTACTATCTGAGTGCTAAGCATATGTTATAAATAATACATAACTTAATCCCTCTGCTTTTTTTTTTTTTTTTTGGGGGGGGGGAGAATTTCCCCCCTCTTGCTTTCTTTTTNGGGAGAAACACACAAAAACGCAAACAAAACCCAACCCAATGCACTACAAAATTACAGAAGGAAAGAGAAACACATTTCCGTAAATACATCCAACTACTATAAACCACCTAATCAATAACTTTTGTAATACACTGAGATGAACAAATGATGGTTAGTGAATAATTTAATGAGTTTTGGCACTTCCTACTCCAGAACTGACTGTGAACAGTTTAGACTTTCTCCAGCACATTTGTTCTACAAAATTTCTTCTAAATAATTTGTATGAACAATTATTGGTCTTTAGAGCATTTGTGAGCACTTCACTGTGTCTATGATTAAATTTGAGCTCTTTCAGACAGTTTTAATTGCGTGCATCAATCAAATAGCATAATTTCCTTTTCTTGACATAACCCTACCAAGTATCTTTTTTTCTAATTTGCAATCCATTGCCTAATCCAGAGTGATGATTGCTAATCTCTACGATCTGTACACTTGGATTTGGAAGAACATTTAGGGACATGTTGATCTCTAAACTGGTTAATTGCTTTCCTGAATAAAGATAGGTATAATGTGCGTGTCAATGAGTCTCTGAATTAGTTTTTTTTAGGTGATCAGGAAGTTACAGTGTTAATTTTAAAAGCTACTGTCCCCATCTGTCCACTTTCTTCCCTCCAATTAAAACCCAAGGGACTCGGTGCAAACTGGCATTAATCACTGGTTTAAGGTAGCACACGCGTTAGCGAAGCTGCTGAGGTAGAGGCGCATCCCTGATTCTGCACATCCAATTACAGCACCTGTAACAACTACTTTGCTGTGATTCATGGTAGCATGAACAGCGGGACATGCAGTTTTAACTCACTACAGCTGAACAGGTGAGCAGCCTCTCATACAAGCAACCCCTCTGAAATATTCCACCTGATTCAAACCCTCTCTCTTTTATGTCACCGTTGCTCCAGTAAGGTCCCCTTCATCAGGGACAACAGCGGGTCAACAGCTTTTCAAGTGGGTGGGAAGTGCTCAACCCCCCTTAAATCAGGTTTTAGGAACGTAAGTGTCTTTGTGCCCGTCCATAGGGTGCTAAACCCCTTTTAAATCGGATCAAAGTCTCTATGGCAGAGGCTCAGCAGCTGGGAAGCCAGCAGAGCATTGCTCATTGCCGTGTTACTTTTTCATTGAGCTGCCTTACAGAGCTCTCCCAGAGATACCATGACAATCTAGTCCAAAATGTGACAGCACGAGAGGTTGAAAGACTGCAAGATAACGCAGAACTCAGCTTTTACCAATACAAGTAATATAAGATGTAAAAACACAATGGAAATTCAATTTGATAAAGACAGCGTTGGGTCACGGGTCAAGGTAGATGCTTCAGGAAAGGAAAGACTAAATCTTATATTGCGTATAAAATCTGATATTCCCTCACGATGACTATTCAGAAAGTGTGGCACTGAATATCTGGAGATGAGAATGTATATTGTAATAATGGCTTTTTAGAGGAGGAAAAATACTTGTTTATATTGTCAGTGTGTGTTTCACAAAAATGTGCTACACTCCAACTGGCGAGTTCAAACTAAAGTTACATTTCTAAAATTAGGCAGTTTTTGGCCAGCTATTGCAGTACTTCTGATCTTCCTTCCCCCAGATTTGCCATTAATAAATCAAGAATATTTGGAGTGCATAAAACAATAGCGATAGCTGGAAAGGAAAAGGATGTCAAGTTTTTGTTTGACTTTGGAGATCTTGTGCTCCTTAATTCAGTAACTTTGTGAGTCAACACTGAATGCACAAAATTTGCAGAGCTAAACAGTAGCAGGATACTGAGTTTTCTCCTTTTATGTATAAATTCCGTTAAGGTCAGCAACGGTGAAGAATCCTTCAAAGCGTTGCTTAAGTGTGCCAGGCAGAGAGAAACAAGGCAGCAAATGGATACCCCCCATCAATACTGACTTCTTTGTTGGCAGCCTCAGCAACGCCACAGCCCTTGAGACTGAACTAAGACAGCAGAGATGTATGTACACATACACACGTATACGTTTGCGTTACTTTGCAAGTTTCTTGAAGCCAAAGACAACATCAATGGATGGGCCAGCACGGGGCGGCTTGCAATAGCCCTTGCTGGTCTGCGAGAACGACAAGTATTTCTTGACCTGTGACCCTGGATATATTACTGAATATAGCACTCGCATTCAAGACATTTTCATCTAAATAGATTTATAGATCCTTTTCTCAGTTCTACAGAACACGATCAAGTCGAGTGAGGTCAATGATATTCCATAGGTATAAAACAGTATAAACAAAACAGTGCAAAAAAAAAAAAGGAATAAGGACTGTTTTGAGAGTGGCCGCTCTTGAAAAATTCCATTACATTTAAATTTTAAAGTCTTAACAATAACAGAAATTTATAGATGACGATTGCCCATTATCAACAGCTAAGAAAATTACTCAGACGTACACATTAATAGGCTCTCAATTTTAGTTGACTTTGGACAATTGTCTCATTGCTCCTTTCAGCTTACGTTTTAGTGCATTAGTACATCAAGTGTTTCTTATCTGCTATATGTTTGTTATTGTTTCCAATGATGTGTGAAATTGGAGACTGACTGAAATTTTCTTCAGTAAACTTGCATTGTTGGAGGATCAAAATATTGACAGCCTGATTTTATAATTGTAACTCAATCTTGTTTTGTGCCTTAGGGCTGTCATTTAAATTTTACTTCAGGATTATGTTATACCATTTATGGCTTTTCTTCAGTAATACATTGACTGAAGTTGCCTTTGGACCCCGATCACTAGAGCTGGCTGAAACTTTTCAGACTTAATGCTTTCCAACTTAATGTTTTTCACTGAAAAAAATGCCCCTGTCTCTAAATCTAAACTTTCCCCAGATTTATGCATTTTTTTGACAAACTCTTGCAGGAGATGAAACTTACACTCAAGTGTTTTGTTTAGAAAAAAAAAAAATAATCCTGTTTCTGTCTTACGGGAATGAAAACTAAATGGTTCAATTATTCATTTCAAAGCAGCTCTTCCTTCTCAAGCTTGTGAACTACATTTCAGTGGAGGAGAGGAAAAAAAAATGGAATATGTTTATTGAACTAAAGCAACTGAAAGACATTAGTATCATAGGGAGGGGTTTTGTTTGTTTGTTAGATGCCCATTTCAGAGCAGACACAATTTTTCAACCAGCTTTGCTGTTTGCACACCAGATGGTTTTATTTTTCCAGTATTTTGTTTTCCTCACACACATTTTCACTGCAAGTATTTTGCACATGGCAGCAGGATGCGTATGCTTCTTATTAATTTGCAAGATATTCAACTATACCCTAACTCATCCTGGCATCTGACCAAAATTTGGTGAACCAGATGATTCAATGTATATTCCTGGTAGGGAATAGCAGGAACAGCCAGATTACCCCTATTCAGCAATTATTATGGCTGCAAAAAGATGGGTTTGCCAACTAAATACTTTCCAAGAGAAGTAAGTCCAATTAATAAATTGGAAATGGCTATCAGCAACTTATTGAATTCCTGGAGCATTTCCCCCTTTAGCAGGCAGTTGGTTTTCATCCTTCGAAGAATGCACTGTGTCTGTAGGTCACACAGATCAGTTTGGCTGAATTAAGCGTTGCAGAGAAACTACTCAGCTTTTGCAGCGGAGACAGATCTGTGCTATTAAGAAGCGTAACAGCCATACATGTTTGTGTATTAACATTTTCAGAACTCTCCAGGCTTGCTGGGTTTTGCTGCCATCTAATTCAGTTGCAGCAGAGATAGTCAACACAGAGCTCTCAAAAATTCCTCTCATTTTGTTCCTGTGTATCACTTTCTAGGTCCACCCAGGGCCTGCAGCAGAAATGCTGCAAGAACTTACGGTACCCTTTGGGTCTCCATTTTCAACCTTTATATGGAAAAACTGTTTGAAAATAGCAGCAGGAAAGCAAATGCTCTTAAGGTCTTGCAGGTATTCCTAGGATTTTTAATATATAAAGTTACGAGAAACCATCGTGTATACATGAATCTTTTCATGTATATGGTGTTTATTTGAAACCTATCAAACCCCATTTTAAATTAAAGGAGTGAGGAATGCAGTATATGTAGAGAAACTCATGGCAGTCACCTAGGAAATTTTTTTTCTAAGAGGTAGCCTACCAGTTTTAAAAATACCTTGCAGGCTTTATTTTGGTCTTTGCAGCAAATTAAATGCTTAATTGCCACTTGAAATACTTTTCTCCCCAGAGCCAGTGCTCATTAAAAAAATCTACTGAAATTCAGTAGATTACTGAAGGTAATCTGCAGTTCGGATGCTAGAGTACACATGCCACTCCTGGCTTAGCTCTTCTTTTTTCACTCCATTGAAATTATCCTGAAGGGGCTAAAATAGGTTTCCCAGTTGCCAAAATGGGCTTTTATTCATCACAGCCACAAGTACATTTTGCTGTAGAGCCTGATTTTAAGAAGAGTTTATCTTCTTCCAGCTTGCTTTAATGAGAATAATTTTCTTTCTCTCGCTCATACTTTTTCTCCTCTCCTTTCTCTTTTGCACCTTTGAACTAAGATTTCTGTGTGTGGAGACTCCTATTGTCCTGACAGGGAAGCTCTGATCCTCAGCCATGAGAGCTGCCAATCTGTCAGATTAAAACTGACACCGGGGAAGTCAAGAACCCCACTCCCAAAAGAGTCAACAAAAAGGAATGGATAAAAGCAGATCGAGCAAGAAAGATCAATACGACTCCATGGAATGGGAGAAAAACCAAAGGGAAGCAAAACCCCAAAACGCAGGTGTGCCTGTCTGCTCCTTTTGGGGAGTGATCCTGGGGAGAGGCAGGCTCGGCGGCTCTTCAGGCACGTCACCATACTGCCATGAGGGTGGCCGAGTCGAAGGGCTGGCGACGGCTACCTCGGACATGGGCAAGAGCCGGGGCTGGATGGAGCGGCTGAGGGCATCTTCCCTCACACTCTTTCAGTTTTAGGATTGCAGACTCCCAAGCAGGGGGACTGGACGGCTGACACCAGCAAATACAGAAATACTAAGTACATCTTTCTGCAAAGGCCCGGTACCGCTCAGATATTCTGTTTTCTGCCCGCTGTTTTAACAAAATCTACTTTAACCAGGTCGATTTTCAACAGTATTTGGGACAGCTTCCTAGCTCCGACATGAAAATATCAGATGCTCATATGATTCTTTTTTCCCCACAAGGCTGAAGCTTTCCAAGATCACATCCCTCTGCTGCTGCTATTCTTTCACCCCATTCTGAGGCTTCAATAGATAATATCTTTTGATTTCAGTCACATTTCTAAAGGATGCTTTGTTTTTGAAGGTTTATTCCTTGAACCACCGGGGACAGGAAACCAAGGACTTCCCCCCCCCAAGCTGTGTTTATTACAGTCTGGCCAATAGTTTTATGAGTCATCTAAAATTATCCTCTTGATTAAGCCAAAATGTTACCTACTCTCCACTTAAAATTGTTTCTACATCCTACTTGCAGGATACATTCCAGGATACATTTTTACAGGAGAAGTAACGTTACACTATATCGGAAGACCCAGTCATGTACATAACCACAGAAGTTAGGGTTTTTCCTTCGAGGATTTTTCATTGAAATGTTTTGGAGGGAAGTTACAGTTCTGTCAATTTCCCATGAGAAGTTTTAATTTCCTCAACATTTCTAAGAGGGAAAATTAAAAAAATCAGTTTGGCAGGGTTCAGTAGAATCACTTCATGTTAATTTGCCAGACCCCCCCCCTTGACACAGCTCTGGTCAGCCCGGCGTGCCACGCAACGTCAGGCTGTGCACTGCCCCGGTTTCTTTGATACAGTCAGGCAGTGGAGCTTAAACTGTAAGGAGATTTTTTTACTCTTTTTCAAAAAAATATTTCTGCTTACTTTTTCATAACATGCCATTAATAGCTTTACTCCTTTATCTTTTTAACCTTTCAAAAATAACCCTATCTGAGGGGAAAAAGTTTGGGTGTTTCCCCCCGCCCCCTGGAACGGAAAAAAAAGTCCAACGCTTGTACATTTCCAGATACAAATCCTAATTCTCTCTGTGTGCTCACTACATGAAAACTAAATAACTTCTAATTCTTTAGTAATAAAGACATAGTCTTTAAACGGATTACGAGCTAGTTTTTTCCCTTTACATCTATTGTCTTGGCATGACTATAATGATGATTGTGTGGAGCCCTAGCCACAGACTGAAGGCCCACCGTATTTCACACAGAAAAGCAAGATGGTTTTTTTCACATCAAAGAGCAAAGAGTTTTTAGCAGAAGGAAATATTATAATCAATCATCTAATCCCAAAATCCACATCCCAGGACTTGCCTCTGGCTTTGCAGATATGTTGCATACCGCTATCGATCTTCTCTAGCATCTTTCTCAACCGACTATAGCAAATATCCTCAAATTTTCACTTAGTATATAGAGTTTTAATACAGACCCCCACACTAGGAAGCTAGTCATAAACAGAGTCTCATGTGAAGGAGATCAGTTAAGAGTAACCTACTGATAACTGATTTTCAGAAAAACTTCAGGGTAGCAACACAATCTTGGGAAAACACTCCCCAAGCTGCAGAAATTAAGACAGCTTTTCCAGAGATCTCCATTAGTGTAGGCAAAAGTCACCGTGCCTCAGCTTTCCGTGCCTAGAAAGACTATTTGCTCTTCCATTTTCCATCTACCCAACATGGCCCAAGTCATTTGAGGTGCAGCTTCTTCTAGACGCAGGTATCTCTTCCTTAAGCCAATTGAGAGTTCGCTCCTGGTGCAAACAAGCCCTGACCTTTGACGGAGCCTTTTGCGCACTACTTCAGCTCAAACTGAATTAAGACAAGACGTGGCGTCTCCCATCCCATTCCTGGATAAGGCCTGGGTTTCAAGTCCTTCGAGCATTGCCACGTCATTTAAATATGGACCTGGGGAAGAGGTTGGTTTTGAAGAAGGAGACTCAGATCTTGCTGCCTCAGCATTTCTAACCTTACTTGCCATAAACAAGGGAGAAACTGACTTTAATGAGAACACTTAATGCCAAAATTGTCACAGTGCTAGTGTTTAACTATCTGATTACATGATTAAGAATTTACTCTCTTTTGGAACCACAGTTTAACATTTCAGGAGGTATATCACCTTCATTAAAAGGCAGAGAAAGGCAAAAACCAAGCTTGCAAATGAGATTTAACTTGTCACTGATATGTTAACATAGTAGCAAATACTTAAAATCGTGTCACCTGCCTGCTTGCTCTGCGATTTAGAGGAGGTATGGCTTTTTAACGCATGTGAACCATGTTTTGCTTTAGTCCTCCCTTGGGCCGTGGTAGAGGACTTTGTTGCTGTAGCAGCCAATTCATACTGCCATAAAAAAGCATTTACATAGTATGGTGAAACAGAAGGAGAGTTGGATTTTAAAAAAATAAAAATCACAAAAGCAGAATTGGCCTTGCAAATATTACAGTTGCTACGTTAGCAAGGGTATTTATACACTGAACATAAAAACCACCGTAGTGAACCGAACCTTCTGTGTCTCTCAATTGCCCTGTAAAGAGGGATCGCTTTTGCTCTCATTTTTAAGGTCTCTAGTTTCTTGTTTTGAACCGATATTGCACGAGGCTACATCACAGGACAAAAATGTGCCTCAAATCTCATTTTAATTTTGTGGTCACTCTCTTTCACTTTTTTCATATGTTCTCCATCTCACAGAACTCATTTCCCCAGCCTGGTGCTGGAGATCGCCTGTCTGTAATGAGGCTCAGCCTTCAAAATGTCAAACATAATGAAAAAGAAAAAAGCCGTAACGAAATCAGCCGTAGGGACTTGAGAGGGCCTTCTGGTTAAACTTCAGCCAGTCTGCCAGTTCGCCAGCTACAAAGACAAATAGGATCTCTGCCTACATCAGAAGGGCAATTCAACACTACCACAGGACGCGAATAACCCGAGCTGACAGCACGTAGGCCGAGGAGAGGGCCGTATCTCCAGGTTACTGTCACTCATGCAAAATGAGCAACGCCAGCTCGTCAGACTTGGCACCACAAGCAAGAGCCCAAACTGTGAAAATCATGCTGCACAAAGGCATGCATTTCTGATTTGGGCATTACAGGCTACCTATATAAAGAAAAGGATTTTCTCCCCCCCCGCCCCTTCCCGTTACTTCCTCTCTGTCTCCACAGACACACACCAAAGAGCCAGTTCAAAAGGAACACACTCCCCCCGGCCCCTTGCTGGTGTTGGGCTTCACCCTCCTGGGGCAGAGCAGCCCGGGGAGCTCCGAGCTGGAGGAGGTGACGGGAAGCCAGGAGACACCAGATGTCCCACGCACCCACTGCTTCAGCTTCAGGACTGGCAGCCCGCACCCTGGGCTCCCTGAAGGACGGTGCTGCCATCCAGCTGGAAAGTAGGCTACATAGAGCCTGATTTACAACTTCACGGGGGTATTTAAGACCGAGAATGCATGGGTAATAATCTCTCATGAGAGAAGCTAAGAGCTTGACAGTCAACGCTGGTGGTACGTAGGCTGACTGCAGAACCTCCCGCTTTCTCAGCTCTACGGAACACAAACAAGTCCTGTGCAAAGTCTTACGCTACTTAGCCTTAGCAGGCAGCTTTAAAGAGGACTGAAAGAAATGGCCTGGTATGGTTACTTTTCTTTCCATCGTTTCCTTCGTACCCATGTGCCATGAACAAAAATGTAAAAAGTAAATGAACGTGCTTATCTTTGGGGCAGAATACCGAAGACTATCCAGCAATACAATCACCTTTAAATACCCATGAGTATCTTGTCACCTCCAGTATGGGACGTCCTTGTGCAAGAGCCATGCTATTTAATACATAAGGACTAATTTGCTAAGACATAAATTCGTACCGAGCAGAACAAAAAGCCTCCGAGAGAGAAGGAGACGCTCAGGAGCTGCGCAGTTACAGGACACTTTGGGTGTGAGCATGGGAGCGGCTCTGGCTGGTGACTGTGGCTCAGAAGGATGAAAACACAGTGAACACAACAAAACAGAAGAGAGGCTGACAGAAGAGAAGCCCCGTGATTAATAAGGTGCTATCTACACTTGATTGATTTTAGTGCGTCTTTAGTGCACTTCCCACAAACGATTTATCTTCATTTTATATTAATCATCAATACATTCAGCTTGACCAGAAAAGTATTATTTGTATTACTCATCACGAAGGCGGAATTTTTCCAAAGGAAAGCTAATTTTACATATAATCCATCATTTGCAATTAGCCCAGCGGCCCCGCCTTCTGCAGAGATAATTAGTGGTCAACTGCAAGGAGAGCCCCCTCCTGCCTCCCCTAGCATCAGCTACAAATGCTCGGCAACGCCACCTCCCGAACTCTTTGCTGGCTTTGCTACCCAACTGCTAACTGCTCGCCTACTGAAAGTTAGTATGTGCTTATGCATCAGCAAACGAAAACAATGCCTTGAACTTAAGTACCGCGGGCAGACTTTACAGGAAAAATCATTTAACTGGGAGCTGAGAAAGAATCCATTGATACAACAACTCCCTTGAAAGCAAATATCTATTAGCACTGTGTAAAATATCCCTGTTTCCCTCCTGATGTTCCTGTACTCGGTTAATGACCTGGATCAATGATTTATAAGAAGCTGAACTGTGCTAACATTTCCTACTCTATAAATAAAATAAACAAACAAACAAACAAATACAGTTGTGTGGATTGGTAGGACTAGCGCACATGGCGCGTGCTAAAACTGCTCTAGGGAAAGAAAGTGATATTACTGTTTGTCTAATTGTGAAGAGAGAAGAATTACAGAATTGGAGAGAAATTCCTGCAATGACTCATTTGAACAAAAAATAAAACCACCCCACCCAAAAAAAAAAGAAAGAAAGGGGGGAAAAAAAAAGAAAGAAAATGAAAGCTAATATTGCAGAAAAAGGGGGAAAATCTGAATGAGTCAATTGTACTGATGTTTAAAATGGTCAGTGTTGTAAATGCAACTTAAATTACAACTGCCATCTTATCTGGTCTAAACAAAAATTGAAAGATGCTGTGGTGAAGAGAGATGATCATTATTTTTAGCCACACCGTTCTTCCATTATGGAATGGAAGAACATTCCACTGTTCTTAAAGCCTGGCTGCAAGCGTCTCGCATCACACACAGACGGACGAAGACCGTACAGCAGAGCATGAATGGAAGCGCCTCCACGTCCAGACGAAGGGAGTGCTCCGCCGGGCACACAACCAAAGCGCTGGCGGCCCTGCCAGGGAAGGGCTGGACAGACAGACGGGTGGCGGAGACGGGACATGCCCACCACCAAGCCCTGCGGGTCTGGTGCACTGTGACCCACGGAGGGGATCTCAGGGCAGTGCACGATACCCCTCAGAGCTGCACTCTGCAATTTAAATGGAAAGAAGAAGTGCCAATCTAATGCGAGCCAGCATGCAAGAGATTGATTTCTGGATTCAGCAGGGCCAAGATTTTATGGCATTTTTTCCCATTAGAGAATAAATGTGCTCAAAGCTCTAGCATCTTCCGAGTATGCTGATAATTTTCTGGGTACTCCAATATTTTAAACACCACTTCTGGAACCACTTACAGCTGAGGTAATTCAGATGACAATAAAACTACACCTATTCATGCCAGCTGAAAAGCTAGTTCCATAAACAACAAGCTAGATTACTGCTTGCAGTGCATTACGCATTCAGTGGATATATTTAAAATATTAAGAATAAAATGGTTTTTTTTTTTTCCAAGAATGAAAATTTCATAAAGGCTATTTTTGCTGCCATTGCTGGTATGTGTTCCTGAAACAAGTAAACAGACAGTGTTTGATGCTTCATTAAGGAGCAAAATGAGAGGCTAGAAAGCTACACGCTGTAGCACAAGAGTTTCAAGCACTTTTTTAATATTATAACTTATTCAGTTTATTATGCAAGGTCCCCCCCCCCCCCGGTAATTAAAACCACAGAGACTGCCGATAGCTTCTATTGCATGTAAGTATTAGCAACGGCACAAAACTGAAAGAGAAAAGGTCATTTTACTCAGAGACACACACTGTGGTTTATTAATAGTGTCCTCCTAACAGTCAAACATCTCTACCGAGCTGGAAACCTTACTTTAAAATAACATGCCCCCGGAATATTTAACCTGTCTGTACTGTCAGGCGATAACAGCTAACTCTTCCAGTTTTGCCAGGGTCTTCAACGCCGCCTTGCAGTAACTTTAAACATTAGCTAATCAAGCCTTTCCTGAATGTAGTGTTGATATACTGATCCCAGTACGGTTTTATCTGAATCCAGTTCAATGGCTTTAATTTCATTTAGCAGATGGTGTTAATAGATGTTAAGATTCAGAAGTGAACAAATTTGTTACTTCCAGGAAAAAAGAAAAATTCTTTAAAATAGAGGAAAACATTAAGCAGGAAAACAACTTCCCTGTTTGAAAATAGTTATTTCCAGATAGGAAAAAGGCAAATAGATATGTCTGTATGCAAATTCAAAAAAGGTTCTCAGAGGAGAATGAGGTTCAGGTTAAAAATAAGTGAAAAACTTGGAGAAGGTTCCTCTTTTCAGAGGAATATTTCTTATTTTTCACTTGTATGAATCACCTGAACCACTGCATGTCAAACTGGCCTTTAATTTTGAGAAACCAACCTTTACATTCATACCTTCCCTGCTGTAAGGGGAATCTCTCCCGATTCTCACTGGTTAAAGAGTACCACAATTCCTGTTGGTAATTATTATTGTGCAACGGCAGCAATGAAATGAGTAACTCTGTTCATCCTGTGATATGAACATTTTTAACCTAAAAAAATTATTTGCAGCTTAGAAGCATTAAACAAATACGAGTGACAGAAAAAGGAATGGAACAAAAATTGAGGTGAAAAATGGCTGAGAAGAGGCTTTTCAAGACTTGAGGTATTCAAACTGATGTTATTTTCTAGTTTTTGACCTCTGAGACAACCTAGTAGTAACTCATGCTCAATAAAGATGCCCCAAAGGACTTCACTGGTCTTGTACATGGCGAAATACATTCTACCATACTTCTCGAGACCAAAACAAAATTTCTTTCATGTCATATAATCACAGTGAGGAAAGAAAACAGAAATGAGAATTTATTCTATGCGTAACTGCACGTGTGACATACATACCAACACCGGCAATTTCACTGGCAACAAGTGAAATTTCATGTTGGAGAGACTGCAGAGTTCTTACGTCTGCTTCAAATATGGATGGTTAAATTAAGCCCTCGACTTCCAGTGACCATGCCTGCGTCTCAAATAACAGCAGTAGCATTCCCAGGGTAAACTTTTCCGACAGGCAGCTGCTACCTTCTTACTACACAACATACAGGTTCACCCTGGAAATAGGTTTGCTGACTTCAGCTTCTAGGCAGGCCTCTGCTTGTTAGACAAAGCAGCATTCTAGTACGAGTATCGCCTGCTCAGGAAGGTGCTCCCATATCAAGGTTAAGGTATCCCTTAATCCACTCTTTGATAACATGCTCGGAGATCGTTTCAATCAATTTTTAGATATGCATTTTATATGTCAGCAAGATGTGTCCTGACCACTGTTTTTAGTTTGCATTTTTCCCCTACATTTTTAATGAAAATTCATTCACCTACCATTGCATTCATTGCAATTTGCTGTAGACTTTGTTGGCATCACAAAATAACAACAACAACAACAAAAAGAATATCGAATAAATTTGCTTTGACTTGCATTTTGAAGCACTCCGGAATAAAAGCAGCAAACATTTGGGGCTCATCTACAGCAGGTGGGGAATGCCACATTGAAAAATGTAACAGATGTTTGATTACATATAACCGTGGATGACAAAAAGGATACTGCATTCTTATCAGCTTAATTCAAGGTTTTCACAAATATCTGCATTACATTTCAAGATATGCAAGGATTTTTTGAATAAAAGCTTCTTTTTTTCTGTCCTCTGAAATATATCTTTGTAATTGCTTAGTGAAAAATAATGGTCCCCCTACGGAGTTGCTTAGTCACAAATTTCTTACACATTTGATTCTCATTTTTTGTTTGCACACATTGCACACAAACAGCGACTAAAAAGATTATTTGATAGAGGTTTTTTGGAAGAGATTTAGTAAATCTGTAAATGACACTCGTCTCTGAGCTGTATGGTTCCCTTATTATTTTAGCTGCAACACATGAGGCCTAGTTTTATGGAAAATACACTCAGCCTAACATACTGGTTGGAGGGACACGTGATTTAAAAAAGCTGGAAATAGCAGGCGATATTAGATTGGACCTCCATTGAAGATGTAACTCTGCTACAAGTTTTGCAAAACTGAGGCAATGAACTACAAAAGAAGTGTACTTAGAAAAGCTCAATGAAGAAAAAAAAAAAATCTCTCAAAATGCTGCTCTGCGTGTAAACGTCAGGATTTTAAGCTAAACATTTCCAAAACTAATTTCATCTACTTTAAGTAGCTCCTTTCCTTGGTGCAATTTGACTAGGTCTTAAATGCAGCGCAAAACCTGTGCATGACATTTTTTGAATATTTGTGTGACCTTTACCATGAAAAGTATACTTAAGAAGAGTTTCCTGTAGCTAGTCAAATACTGCATACAAAGTAGGTTGATTGATAGAAAAAAGACCAGAAAAGCCGGTCAGCATTCCTTAATGAAAAATCCTACTCTAGTGTACTGGTTTATTTGTTGTGGGTTTGGGGGTTTTGTTTGTTTGTTTGTTTTTCATGTGTTTTGGTGGTTTGTTTGTTTAGGTGGGGGACTTTTGTTTGGTTGTTTGGGGGTTTTTGTTGTTTTTTATTATTATTTTGATTTTTGATTTTTTAAGAGCAGAAACACGTCTGAGAGCAGCACAGGTATTTCGGCCCTTGCAAAAGGATTTTCAGTACACACAGTATAACTTCTGTAAATTGTCCAGCATAACATATTGTTCTACTTTAACGTTTCAGTATTTGTTTGCAGGAAAAAAGGAAGGTGTGGCCTATTTAAGACTGGAGGGAGGGAATTACTATTCCGGTAGGAAAAGAAAGAAGTTGCATAGAAAATGTGAACAATTTTGTATCTTTCTTTCTCCTCAACTGTACCTGCATTTAAGTGCCTTTAGCCCATAACTGCAGCGATTCATTTCCTGACCTGCTCAGCTGAATGTGGAAGGAGAAGAAACACTTCCCAAGAGAGTGACAGTGTGAGTAGAAATGCTTAGGGGGAAAATGCTATGAGAGTTTGAACTTCTGAGTGAAACTTGTAAAATATGAATTAATATTTGTTGTCAATATAACAAAGAAACATAATTCAAGAAACCATGCAACATGGAGGGGAAAACTGCTTTTTGTATGTAGCAACCATAACAGTAACCTTTTTCCTCATTCACTAGGTGGGGAGCAAGGCTTGCCTGGCTAGGTGCCTGCCACACACGGTACCCTCAGCAACGCAAAATTCCCATTTTCTCCATACGTTTTTCACATTCCATCCTCAGTCAGGAGTGCCTTGGTGATTCGGAGAGGTGATTAGGTTGCATTCCTGTTATTCCAAGTAAGGGAATCAATACTAATTCACTTAGCTTTCTTTCATAAGTGGCTAAAGAGATGTAACATCAACCTCCGAAGAGGGAGAACACTTCCTGCGCGTGTACGAATACTAATAAGAATTGGCTCAGGGTAACCACCCAGCAAGATCTGGTTGCTTAAGCAAATTAATTATTAATCAGGAGCTTGCTCATTTTAGAATGTTTGACAATTTTAAAATAAAGGGAAAATATAGCCTGGAGAGCGATAGCAAACCCAGACCCTACTGAAGTCATGTGAGAAAATAGAAGTATATAGCATAGATTTTTGTAACCTGAAACAGATATTGAAGATAAGTAATTCAAAACAGAACCTTCTCAAACTCTGACAAAGCTTAAATCCACTTTGCAAGCTGGCCTCTTCTCTGTTCAACACTTGAACTTAAACTTTGGGCTCAAGATACACGGCTCTGGAATAAGCATGTTACAGAGAGAAAAATACAGAGGAAAATTCCCTTAATGAAAGTATGTGAGTTGGACTCCGACCCACTGTACATATAGGCAAGTGACAAATCAGTTGACTTGTGAAATACACTTGACAGGTTACACATTTCCGATCAAAGAGCCATGACTGGATGGAATAATACTCTGTATTTGCAGAAATATGTACTTCACTTCCTTGGTTTATTCTCTGAAGATCTCCAAGGGTTAACCACTTAATACCAAATAACCCATCCTGGAAACGCTTTGTTGCTGGAACAAGAGTCACCGAGAGACACAACCTGAACCACAGGAGAAGGTAAAATCCTCTACCTCCAGTCTCTGAGTTAGGAACTACCGTATTTCTAAATGCATCAGAAATCCATCAGTTTGTTTATCTGTAGAGCAAATTCTTTTAGCACGGATATCCTCTAAAAGCAAACTCCTCTACTGCTGCAGCCAGTGAGACCAGTATTTGGTCCCAAAAGAACTACAGGCCAATTCAAGCCATGATTTTCAGGCTGTTTTGCTTAGCACTAAGCAACACCTTGGTTGCAGTAATGTCCACCCCACCCTCCCAGCTGTTCTGCAATTTTCTTTCTTCCAGCCCCATCACTTCCAGTTCTGTTGAGGACCGAAACTTTTATACAGAGGTTTCAGTTGGCTTAAACTACTGAGTTCCCCAGGATAAGAAATCCATAACCATTTAATATTTAAGCAGCTTACAAGCAACAACTGAGCTCTAGATGTGGCAGCAGTGTTCCAGCTACAGAGAAGTTTTGAAAATCAAAATGCTAGAACTAGCAAGGCATTAGCATCCGTTATGCTTATCTCTATTTGAGGACCAAATATCTCACTTACAGGATAACTACCGTTAATGATGCCTTCCAGTGCTTACTTTTCTCCCCCCACTGAGTGCATCCTATTTTGGTCTGGAGGAAGGAAATCTGATTTAGGGCAGATCCATCAACAACATCACTTTAAGAGAAAGACAACTCCAAAGTCAAGCAAAGCCTAAGCGGCAAGTGCTTCAATTACCTCTTCCAGGAAAGCAGGTATTTTTGATCAATTAACCCCCAGCAGGTGATCCATATCTGTTTCATTCTCTCAGGATACATTTTGCTGTGGGTCAGCAGCTCCTGAGAATATCTTTCAGGACTCTGCTGAAACAGAGCACTTAAAAGAGAGTTTGCGTGCCAACTGTCTAAATGCAGCAAGATGTTATGGACAGGTCGAGAGGTCAGCACTAAGAAGCCACATACTACATGATAATAGAATCTCTATATGGAGAGAGACTATATGCAATATGCCTTCACGCACAGATACATCCTTTGGACTCAGAGGTATCACTAGCAGAAGAGACAGCTCAAAAAATTGCTCAAGCCAACCCCTATACTGACCCCAGCTTCAGGGCCTTCCTCTGCATCCACACGTAAGCATCGACACACAGTGCTATGAACAAGCGGTTTCCAAATACGTTTTCACTTCCAGTTAGTAGGCAAGAAGTAATCCCTGTAGGAACAGGCTAAATATATATATAATTCCTGTCTGAAATCTTTAAGATCATGGACAAATTTGGCAGAATAGATACCTTTTCACACTGATACAGGAAGGCTTAAAGCAAAATAATCCCTACTCTTTTATAAGCAATGTGAATACTTTAACAGTGAACACATTCTTAAGTTTTAAGGGAAATCAATACGTTATTTATTCCAAGCCTTTAAAGAAGAGGTAAGAAACCTGAAACGAGGATTGCCTGGAGATAAAGAGCGTGGGTCCTTGTAATCCTCAGCTTGCCTTTTTATCCTGAGAAAATGTACTTATTTATTGCAGATAGTCGGCTGCTCCATGAACATCACTAATCTGTTGACCGTGTGAATGATCAGTAACGTCTGTGTTTCCAAGCAATGCTGTTTCCCTGAAACCCTCATTATGAATGATTTTTGTTATCTACCAGTGCAATGAAGATACTGCTGCAACACAATGCACTGACCAGTCGGCACTGTCCTTTCCTGGGTGGTAACTTTGTTTATTTTCCTGTAGTCTCCTCACGGCAAAAAACAATTGAATTGAGAGTAAAGAAGAGAAAAGTAAACTACGATTCCTTGATGATTTCTGCATGTCTCCCCAATTTGCTTTTTCTGCAATTTCTCACTACCTAGCTATTTGGGTGTGAGCTATACAAAGCGCGTTCTTCTCTAAGATGCACTGACTGATATTTGCCTATGAAAAAACCCCTCTAATTCTTATGGATTCCTGTTGTTTTCAAATTGCTTGATGACTTCAAGCAAGCGTTTGTCAGCTTTGAATAGCTCCAGAACCAATTCTGTTTCCCACGATCTGCAAAGGATTGGGCACTCCCCGCTGACTCTGCAAGAGGATGCATTTTACCAGTTGTAAAAGCAATCCCAGTGATTCCCCTGGGGCTCTGTGGACATGGTATGATCTTCCAAGGCAGGTGAAACGGCAGCTTTATTTAGCATTTACAGGAGTTGAATAAGAGGTAGGTATCAGCGGTCTTTTACACGAGCAAATACCCAGTGACAAAGAGTTCCCGGTAGTATCCAGCCTTTAATACACATTCTTCAAGGAAGCCAAGCCTGACAGGTCATCTTTAACCTGGTATCGGTCAACAGAACAGCAACAGCAGCTAATCACACGCATTACTAAAAAACTCCGGGGAACAAAATTTGGACAGTCGGAGGGACCTAATAGCTAAGATGCCTTGTTGGGAATCAGAAGTCTTCTGCTCACAGACACAGTTTGTCTGATACCCGCCCTTCCATGCATGCCAGCGCAGGATGGGAGTAACAGCGCTGTACGCAAAGCCGCCGGCACTCTCTGAGAAGGGAAGCCCTGCGCGCAGCCGTTTGGTATCTCGACTAACACACTCCACCTTCCAGCTATCTCGGATGCAGAAAAGCGAGATCCAGACCCAATTTTATGTTTCTTGCGTAGCAGCCACAGTCACAAGAAAAACAGATTAGATGAGAAATACCAATAAAAAGTCACTTCCTTGATAACATTGCCTATGCTCACCAGGATTTCAGGGGTGCTACTTCTGAGCGTCTGTCTGTATACTACACCTGTACTGGCAAGAGACAGGGGGCTGGCTGCTACTCACGCCGTGTCTAAGCACGGATGAGGATTTGAGCTCTAATGAGTAATTTGAGGTACGCTAAGCATCTGCCTTGGCTGCTGAACTATGTAGGCTGCCAGCTCTCAAAACTATATGTAAAGAAAGAGTAAAGCCCCAGATTTTTATTTTTTTTTTAAAAAGGACACTATGGCCACTGACTGTGTATCTCTGCTCTCGACATATTTGTGTCTCTAAGCAGTTAGTACCTGTAGTCATGGTATTATCAGCAGAAATATTTCCTCTAGGCACTTGCTGACTCAAGAGGCATGGTGAAAGATATTTGCAAGTAGGATGATCTATGCTACTTTTTTTTCCCTCCCAAATTTAGAGCACAACTTACATAAATAAACCCTATCCAGTTGCTGGGGTGTTATGAAGATGTTTACACACAGCTTGGGGAGTGCATTTCTGAGCTAACACCTGGATGTCTTCTACCAACAGCATTAAGACACCGACCCACATGGACCTGCAGTTTGTAATTAGTAATGGATGCATTACGTTAAAGATAGTTAGTCTCGGGGGTGACACGTTTGAGATACACTCCGCATGGTATTTTTGGTCAGAGCTCTTAACTACAGCGACTTACTAGTAGAGTTTTCCAAGAGAAAATATGTTACGATCATGTTTACTGGTCAATTACTGCTAATGAAAACAAATAACTTGCTTACTTAAAGTAATTATAAACCTCGTGCTAAGAAACAAAAATTAAGTTAAGCAAGCACAACTCATTCCTTCACCATTTCCCCACTGGCAAAACAATTACATTACATTTTGCCATTTTTAAGTATGCTTAGCATAAATTATTGCTCTTATTATAATATCATTATTCAATAGTCTAGAATTTTTTAGGAGTTGCAAAGCTTTTACAACTCCAGATTCTTGCAACACCTGATTTAAAAGCAGATGAGCATATGAAAAACGTTTTACTTGACACTTCCTTTGTGAACAGTTTTACTTGAAACTTCCTTTGTAACCCCACTAGCTACAGAAGCATTTTGCAGATGTTTTCCGCAGGTTATTTGCCAGCTTTGTCAGGAACAAAATGACAATGAGGAATGCAAACGTACCTCACCATGGTGGACAATTTTGTTTTATTTTTCTCTGACTATGACTGCCTTTCCAGAGGGATATGAAAGAGGGGATTTTTAAGAGAGGGCTTCCTTTTTGCAAGTTGTTATTTTCCTGTTACCATTAAAAGAACTCGATGACCAGACCTGTATCTTCTGAAATTCTATCCTTATTTCCTTTAACTTGATTTCTTTCAGATCTTTCTGAAATCTTTCAGATTTCTTTCTAAACTTTGCTCTTTGATGCCCACCTGGAACTTAAAATGCTTTTTATCCTGCAACAAGTATCTTCAGAAGTTTACGGGTCCTTAGGAAAGCACAAAGCTGTGTACATACAAGTTACATAAACTCCTACCATCCGAGCTCCCCACTCTCCAACAGGTTTGAGGCGATTCAGTGCTGAAAGAATAATACAGCTGCACATGTTTAACCTCTCTTTTCTTGTCCTCTACCTCCTCCTCAAACAATTCAACTGCTGGGTCATCCAAATGATTAACTCCAGCTATATTCTTGTAATCAAACTTTAAATCAGAGCCTATGACCATTTGCTCTTGGGTTGGAATTACTGCTGTTTGGATTTGTATTGTTGTATTTAGCTTTTCCAAAATAACCGTGTTGTTTTATGGTTTTGACATAACACAGACACCGAGATGTCTTTTTTCATCACCTCTCAAGTATGTCAACTAATCGGCATTTCTATTTCGTGGTTACAGTCTCCTAGCAACAAAACTTTATCTTAAACTGACCCTCGTTGTTTTGGAGACCCTGTGCCCAGAGCATGTTACCTCTCTTCTTTTTCTCAAACACACTTAGTACTTTTCCTTCTTCTCGTTTTGATTACCTATCAGGTTTATGTTCATCATCTTGCCTGAAATAAAGCATCAGGAATATGCTAACATTTAGACTCACGCTACTCCTACTTCTGGTTGTTCCCTTGCAAATGATCCCTGAGTCTGTCACTTAGCAAACCTTTCCATTAAGGAAAAAACTCCAAACAAAACCAAAAAAATGGCTTTGGAGGCTCAACTGCACTTTTCTGAGCGCCTCACAGAGAGCATTCACGTGTCCCAGCTGTCCCAACCTTACGAGACCATGGGAAGAGGCTTGTAAACTGCCATAACCAGAGTACTGGTTTCCTCAGGACGAGGGGTCCTTTGCTCCTCGGGAACTGGCAGCCTCTCACACTTCCACTGACCAAGGGGGAGAGAGACACCCAAAGGAGAGCCTGACGATCACCGTGAAAGGGAACAGCAGCAGCCGAGAGCTGCTTTGAGCAGACTCCTCTAGGCCACAGGACTCACAAAAAGCCCTGTACGCACACTCACAGCCCCTGCCCGAGTTGCATGTGAAAGACCACCGCAGCTACAACTCTCTTCTGGTCAAATTGATAGTCCTTCTGGGCCACCCTGACAGTGAAGTCAAACGCTTAAGAACTCACAGAGGTGCAAAGACATGGAAATGATTATTTAGGGGAGTCTGATTCCAGGAAACTTCAGGGAATATGGCATATATATGGCTCAATACTGGCTCACAATTTCTCTTAGATTTTAGTGATGTGCACAGAAACTTTTCCGCATCCTGTCACAGAGATTTCTCTGTCCCTCCAGTCCCTTCACCATCTCCTTTCTAGATAGGCATCCCTCCGATCCCTTCACCTCCCGTTTTCTAGCTAGGCAAAGAGAAAGGCAGATCCACCCACTTTGCATCCAATTAGTGCAAAAGAAAAATGGGCAGGAACACCCCAAAAAATAAAATAAAACAAAAACCTCAAACTTTATAATGCCAACAGCTTCATGGAGGATACCTGCACCTTCACGATAAATCAGAGCAGCCCACTTCACTTGATCATTTGTAGCCCTGCTTGCCAGGACTTCAGATCTTGTCAGTTCAGTCAAAAGCAGAGAATTAGCTTTGACCTGCCTGTGTCTCAGTCCCAGGCACACAACATACACATGCTATTTGATTGGGGCTGGCGGGGAATGAGCATTAGCTTCACTTGGATGCTACACACACCACACATACATATTTAGGCTTACAGATGTGTCTTGAGCCCTGTTTTCTTCAGACTCTCATGCAAAAAAAAAAAAGTTGTTTGTGCAAGAGCTAGACAGATAAAGTGAAAGACTTGTACTGCACCAGCAAAGTGGCTTACGTAGTCATGACAACCACGTCAGTGCTTATAAAACTTCCCTTCTTCGTAATCTTTTTTGCAGTTTAGATAACACACATGCGAGCTGTAAAAAATGAGTATCAGATCTACGGCAATAAAATGAAAAGTCAAATGTTCGTAACATCCAAAATAGAGGAAGCTGAGACACTGGCAATTGTTTGGTGTCATTAGTAACAACAGTTTTGTCCAGTTTCTGGAGGGGCTCTCCAATGTGCCCAGGCTTAAGAGAGACCAACAGCCTTACCACAGATTTGGGGGTGTGCAGGGAAGGAGGGAGAGAGTTAACACCGCTTTTAAGGGAAGATGATTAGACACTAAATACACATAAGCATGTTATAAATGTATTCAGGTTATCATGTACTACTTACTTCCTTCAGCACCTGATACCAGAAGGGCTCTGGTGCTCTGGTCCCAACACAAGGGACACCTTTCTGCATGATTTGTGGGTTCCCACAAACCATCCTTACTTCAGCAAAAATCAACACCCACATTTTTCTTTCCATCTTCTATGCTCATTACTTTTTCACTTGGTTTTCTGTGTGGAAATTTAAAATCCCTCTCAGTCTTATCATTCACAGGTGGAAATCAAAGCACACCAGAAATAAATACCCCTCTCTATCCCAGAGACAAGTTAATGGGTTTGCTTCCAGCAAAAAGGGAGTGACTGCTGTTGATAAGACAAATAGATAGACTCAAGAAAATTGCAAAGCTTTATATACCCAAGTCTGCCAAGGAATCATATGTTGCTTCAAAGGAGGGGGGAAANAATTAATTTTTTTTAAAAGAGGGGGGAAAAAAAAAAAAAAAAAAAAAAAAAAAAAGAAGAAAGTTAACTGAATTTACTTGCATGTACTATTATTATAGTTAAAAAAGTATCATTTACTGAGAAAAAAATTAAACAAGACTTTTCTTTTATAATAAAGCATCTATGGTCAACATGTTCATTTTCTCTTCTTTCTCTCAGTTAAGAGTAATAATTCACTGACATCCATAAGAATTCCCCATTTTTTTATGATTCTGAACTTACAAGATCTCCATCACCAGTCTCGGGGAAAGAGCTCCATCTTCTGGGAAACAGGCCTCCAGTGGTCAGGGAGGGACGGTTTCTGATGGATCATCCCGTCTCTTCTCCAGGATCACACGGCGAATACCAGGGTTTTGAGAGATGTTTATCAGTGCAGGATAGTTCATCTCGGAAATCAATCTCCTGTGAGCTGGTTTGTAGATGGCAGGACTGTTAATGCAAAGAAGAGGGGCTGAGTAAACGGAGACTTACCAGCTAATCCACTGCAATAAAAACATCTCAAAAAAACCCAAACAGTGGGTACAGCAAAAGGAATATTTTACCCAGAAGCTCAATGTTTGAGGCAGCTGAGTAACCCAAATCTGTGATCAAGCTGGTATAAAATACAAACATCATCCTTAGGATGATCTCACAAGCAAGTTCCATACTCCACATGATGGAGATGATGAGAAATTAGTGAAATGGCTCTAAACCTCTAAAATTAGTAATACCAAATACAAAAATACTTGCCAAGTTTAATCCAGCACTGCAAATACCTGAAAAGGCATCTTCTCCACCAGGTAAAGACTGGAAGTTAGCTACTAGATCTGCATATTGGAAAAAAATTGTTTCATGATTTGGGGTACCATATTTAATAACATATATAAATGGCAGTTTTGGACGGAAGCTTTGCATTTCTTTTCAACTCAAAAGCACCCACGCAGTGAATTTTCTTGTTCCCATTAATCACAAATACTGTGTTAGACAAAGGCTGTGCATATGTTCCATACACTAGTGATGCTAAGGGAACTTGGTCAGTAGAAATCAGTGACATAAAGTTGTGTTAATTCATCACATGTGATTCTGCTTCAGTCATGTAAAATTTGACTAAGTCAAATAAGCAAATAAATAGCCAAATCATCTTCCTATGAACATTAATATCAATCGTTGAGAATTTTCTGTTAATCATACACAATATAGTTACTTTTAGTGTTAGACATTCAGTCATTTTTATGTAGCTTTCAACAGCACTGGGATAACTAGCTTCATCTTTAGATTCCTGTCTACTTGCTCATTAGCTACAGAAAGAAGATCTTAAAATACCTTCAAGGGTAACCGATCTTATTAAATGTCTCCATCTTTCCCCCGCCCCAGAAAATAATGGGCCTGGAACCAATACAACAAAAAGTAAGTTCCCTTGTTGATCCCAGGGAGTTGTGCACTGTGCTCCTGGACCGGCTTGTAGGGAAGAGGACTCCTCTCAGGCAACAAACGAAGACAAATAATTATTCTTAGAGGATGCTCACAGTAAAAACCTGTCTGTGCCACCACCTAGTATCATTCAGAGGTGGGAGTTCTCCAAGGACACCAATAAAGGTACATTTACCCATAATTCTGGGGTGTTTTTTGTGTGATTTTGGGCTGGGGGAGGATGTTTTGGGAGTTTTTGCGAGTTTTTTTGTTGGGGTTTTTTTGTGGGGTTTTTTTTTTTTTTTTAATGACACTGACTTCAGGGCTTTGATGTATAGTTTCATTTTTAGCACGTTGATTTACTTCATGGCGAAAAACCCGCCAAGTTGCTTGTACAGCAACAAACCTATCTGAAGATGTTAGCTTTTTTCCTGATTGTAGAATGTCTGTGAGAAGAACATAATGTCACCAGATTGATTTAATCGCAGGTGATGTTTCATGACTCTCTATTTTTCTGTTACGCGAATTGAATGAATCGTGTTGGATCTCCTAAATCACAGATGAGTATTTTCTCAGTTGAAGCCATCAGAATAATACTTCAAGAGCAACTACAAATCCTAGCTGGACTGAGACAGTCATAAAGAGAGGGTCTGTGACAGACGTTGTCTAGCATCTCTACTCAAAGCAAGAAATGAATAGAGCGGCTTCACTCTACAAAGGAATTCCCAGTCTTCATAAAATGAATTCACCCTCTTTTTTTTGTTCCTCTGCTTGTCTGCCCCTCCACCCTATAGATAGAATCAGTGTCACAGATTTATGTTTAGTTTAAATGTTGTCTCTCCTAGCTCCTGCTCAAAACACTATTCTCATTTTTTACTGAATTTGGTACAGCACATCTCATTTCTGTGGCAGCCAGCACCAGCTTTTAACACCTGGTAATTTCAGACAGATTCTGCCTTTCTACAAGAGCTCTCCAATTTCTCTTTTACCACAGCAACCACACGGTCCATGAAGTCTAATGGAGCCTAATTTATTAAATCACAATTTTTTCCCCACCATTTCTTTACCCAGGGGCTTCAAAAAGAGGGAAAGCAAAAGGAAGGTGCCTGCACAGACTTCCCTCCCCATTTCTCCTCCTGATATTTGGTTATGGAAAGGTCAGTCTCAACGACTCTTCAAGAAGAATATGGGAGGTGCTCCCTCTGCCCAGAGCTGCAGCAAGGGAAAAGAGGAAAAAGGCATCAAATACCTGCCAGCCCCTTTGGAAATCACAGCCTGGCGTGAAAGGCTGCTGGTTCGTCGTTGTTGAGATGTGTGCCAAGTCATGAGAAATTGCCCTGGAGGGGAGAGGGAGGACTAGGGAGAAGGGTAAGGAAAGGAGACACCCGGACAGTACATGCTGCGAGTGCCAAAGAACCTCTCCTCCAGCACTGCCTGCTCCGGCTGAGGTGCCGGGAGCCTGCTGTTCCTGCAGACAACACCGAGGCACACGCGTCTTTGCTCCAGAAAGTCACCCGCTACTTGCGACAGATGTGTTTCACCCACTGTCCTCCCCACCCACCATCCCAGCCTTACCTGGGAGGCAAACCACCATCCTCATTTGCCACCTGCTACAAAATCAAGTGCTGTGTCACGCAAAAGCTTTGGGTTTCTTTAAGCTTTCTCCGCAAAGTCAGGGAGAGGTCGGAACTGCCTAGCTTGCCATCCGAAAATAACTTTTTGCCGAGCTTTAATCAATGAACTTGAGAAGATTTGCTGATCCAGGCTATAAAATACAATTTTAGCACCTCATCCGTGCTGCAATCAGTTCTTTGTAACACAGATCAACAGGGAAAGCCCCACTCCAACTTCAACATAATGTACATAAATAGCAAAACCCACTAACAAGTATTTATTAGTACTCCATAGTAACACTAAAGTGGTTTTTCTGTTTCTAGAAGTCATACATTTGCATGAGGCAGCAACAGTTTGCTTTCTCTATATTTATTATCCATGTGGGCAAAGAAGATGCAGAATAAAATAGAAAAACATCCCCGCCATTACTAGAGCAGCTACATTACTGCATTATAGGCCAAGTGGCAATGTTTTCCTGTACCTTTTTACGACAGAACTTCTAGGACATTGCAACTCCTGAGATGTTGCACTTAATTTAAAGGCCTGTATAATGGTTGGGACGGCGCACTTAAACAGTGAACAGAAATAGAGCTTTTGAAATGACAAATCACCCTATTCCTAGGGATTTAAGGCAGAATTCTTTTCCTCTCTCAAAGGCAAAAATCACTTTAACTTTTTCTCCCTACTGGTTCACGTAACTTGTTCTTGGTTAAGTGTATGACGGTCAAGGACGCTGCTACCTCCAGCCTACAGCCATCCCACACACGCAACCACATTTACAACAGTGCTTACCAGGCCGGAGTTTGAGTCTCCCCTTTTCCAGGGATGGCCCACGGGAAACTTCCACCTGCCCTGCGCCTGCTGGAGCCACATCCATTCTCTGCCAAGCGAATTGCTCCAGGACCTCTCAGCAAGCTTTGCTGCCTGTTTCTAGATGGTGTAAATGACTTGGAGCATACCAAAAGCACTCGGCAGCCATGGGTTTGATGTCGCCAGGTAGTAAGCGCCTGTATGTTCAGCACCAAACATGTCAGGAGAAAAATATTTGAGGAAAGCCGAGCCAATCCCCTGCTAGAATAAGCCATACCTTTTTTTGTTTTTTGGTTTTTTTTTTTTTTTTTCTGTCAGCTCCTGCATCTCCTGTACTCAGCAGATGTTAAAGTCAGGAAATCAATTATGAAAAACAAAAATTCAAATATCTACCTTGTAACTGCAAGCTCTGCAAGGGCCTAAGCATATAATTGCAAAATAATAAATTCATGCTAAACCAAAAAAGGTAGTACAGTATGGTTACTGTTGTGTCAGACACCCACCAAATGCTGGAGCTTCGCTGTGGGAAGCGCAAGGTGTCCTGTAATACCTCAGCAAAAATACCACGTTGAGAAAAACAAAGGTGGCACCCCATCGGCTTTAACGTGTAGCTGACATACGGTATATTTTGCCTGATCTACGAGTAATTTTATTGCCTGTTTTTGCCTAGCTGTTCTCTTTTCAACATGACTTCAGAAGAACGTTACAATTAATTTTAAAATAACCATGGCCTCCTCTTCAATTTTTCCAGACTAACACGAGAGGCCCACACTGAAGTACATCCACTAGACTCAAATATAATTAGGCACATTTTACTACTCCCCTCCCCAACCTCTAAAAAGGGTTTTTCCTACTCCTCCAAAAGGGAATGGAAGATTTAATGTAATGAAAGGTCCCATGTCTCCCGTAAGTTATTTCTTTTATGCCAGGGGCTCTGCATTTCACATCCCACAGTGACAGGCTAAAGGCACTCACACTTCCCAGAGCTTCCTTTTTATAGAGACAACTGAGACATGCTGAAAGAGGCAACTGAGGCACAGAGAGGCAACTTGACCTGCCCAGAAAACATCACAACTGAACAGAACAAAGTACAGATTACAAATCCTCTGGCCCCAGTGCCCTGCTAGCTTGCTTTCTCTGAATCTCTAAGCATCTGAAGAGGGCGTAATAAATTGTTTTCCACTTAATTGAAGAAACACTCGACTTTAAAACTCTGCTAGTGTGAGATACATATCCCGTGGCATTATTCCCATCAGGAAGATTTGCCTGACTAAAACCTGAAGCATGTGAAATACTAGGATTTGGAACAGAAGTCCGAAGGCCCAAATGCTCTGGACCATGCTCTGACCATTAGGAAGCACCAGAGACTTCACACCCATGACACATTCCAAAACAGACTATTTATTGACAACTTTGCAAAATCTAGGCTCACAAAGCGTGCAGGAATGCAACAGACCAATTTATCTTTCTTTAAAGACTCTTACAAAGTTAGCTCCCTAAGCCTCTAAAACCAGGCATCCTTTTTATATCTTCTACGACTGGTCAAGGGTTCCTCAGTGGGAATTAAAATACAGAGGCAAACGTGCACCACAACCTGCAACCCCAGCAGCAGGTATTTTAGCTTTGCAGGAGTTTGAGGCAGTGGCGTTTCCTATCCAAGAGTTCAAGCGGGAGAGAGACACTAAACAAGGGCTTCCTCTGAAAGAGAACACCAAGAAAACAAGGCACCATACCGAATGACACCAGCACCGAGGGCAGAGTGGCTGAATCGCCTGCGTCCAAGGAAATCTCAGCAACTGGGGAAGGCGATGTGTCAGCCGGGCTGACCAAAACTTGGAAGATGATGCTGCTACCACGTGGGTAGCAAATTTTTTGGAATGCACATGGAAATATCCTCATGCTTTTCTCCCAATTCCTGCAAGCCAATAATCCGTTTACGTACATTCTCTTAAAATATTTCTGCTGACCCATAAGCTATTCTCACCTGAGACTTTTCACAATGAATGTCAAAACAGAGATGATGATCACACTGAAGTTCCTGAAAATCCTCCCAGAGCCACCCTGCAAGAGCTAGATGTTAACCAACCCTCCTCTCCTGTTCACAGGAAGACATGCCACTCTGATTTAAAAATTCAGTTCGTGGTGTGATTTAAAGTCATATACATAGTCATAGAGATAGACATAAGGTCATATACAAAGCACTAAATTTCCAGAAAGACCTATGGCTGGGATCACCCACTGCTCAGCACCCGGAATAGGATCAGGCGTTTCCAATGCCAACCTGCATACAGTGGTCTGACAGCTCTCACTGCAACACCGGTGACTCTGCTCCAGAGAGTTTGCTTTCAGGACCAGATGCTGTGCTTTTAGATTGAGCATTACAAACTGAATCATGCACCTCCAAGACTGGTAGAAATGTTGTTATTGACTCTGAGGGCTACAGGGTTAGCCCTTCTATTCAGTATCTATGAATGGAACCTTACCCTGCAACCACGGGAATCGACAGTAAGCTTTTCCCTTTCTCTTCTACTCCATTTCCCCACAAAAATTGATGCCTATAGGACGATGGCTTTAGTATTCAAAATACAGGATCTTCTTTGTTGTCAGATAGAGAGTAACACCACAATAATGAGAGAAGCTATTGCTCAAATTTATCAAAATGCTGTTTATAATCATTTGAGGTTGTTAGCAGGTTGGCATGACGCACTCATATAGGCTGCACTGCAGCCATCCCTCCATACTCACTAAAATTATCTCATTTTGACAGAATTTCAACAAACTCTGGCCCAAACAATGATATGCTTTTCCACAGCAAGTTTGAAATTCTGAAACACCTGGAGATAAGTGGAAAAACTGTTAGCTGTCTATCAGCAGAGCTGTTCTAAAGACGGAATAGCACCATCTTTCTCACCATTTCTTTGAGATAAACTATTGATTCACAATAATACAAAGTGCACGGTATTAGAGAGAGCGAAAGCAAAGACTTCATACCGAACGTCTGCTTTTGGGCTATTGGAGTTCTGCGGGCTACTCAGGCTCCATGAAGTTTAAATATCCACCGATTTATGCAGTTAAAAAATTAGGTATTGTATTTCGGGGGAAAATGCTCTCAGTGGCTATAAGTGACGCGCCGGAGGAAAAAATTAATCATGCACAGTTGAATGCATTTCTTTAAAGGAAAAGGACGGCTATTGTACAACCCGCGCGCAGCCCAGCGCTGTGGCTCCTTTTGTGCTGCTCTGACGAAGCGAGGAGCAGAAACGCCGTCGGCTTTCTGAAGGCAGTGGGGAAAGAACATCGTTCCCTGCCTCGCAGCAGCTCCAGGAAAAGTTACCTGTGCCGTCCCCTATATGTTATCCTCAGCATTTTCTCCCCTGCCTTTACCATTTTTGAATCTACAGAATGTTTAAGTAAAGTTTGGGGAGAGTTTGCTGCCGAACTCCAGGTATTTGTTTGCAAATATATTTGGGGTGCTTCCCATCAAACGTTGCTGTGGAGACTAACTAATAATGGATATCAGACCCTTCTTAAAAGTAGTGGCCAAAGGATCTGAAAGCCACTGTCACCACAATAACATTTGGGAAAGGGAAGGAAAAAAGGAAGAACACTGCAGTTTGGTCGCATCCCCCTGCTTAATATTCCTACCTGCTTGCTAAGCCAAACTGAAGAGAAGCAGGAACCACGTTTTGCAATAAGATGCCATAAATAAAGCACTTTCAAATACGGGCTGTTCCACTATAATTTTGTTTATGTGGAAAGTAAATAGCTTATAAAAGCTTCACTGCCTTTACTCTGGATGTATGTACACAAACTGCAGAGTGGCATACTCTGAAGGCTTCTGTAACTGGCATTATTGCTATCCTATTCAACATTTTAAGGGAGAAGAGACTTTCTCTCACTTTTTAAAGGTAATACAATTTGAGGGCCACTTACCTCCCTTGGTAACCTTTATCTGTACATACATTTCTCCGGGGAAGTATAAATCAAAATCTTTATGTGTCAAATAGCTTGGCATCAAAAGACCAATGAGTCATATACTATAAAGCATACAGAGTCCCAGGAGCTTTGTGGAATTGGAGCAGTAGCAGCATGCAAACAATAAAGCATAGAACCACACAGAATGTGCTTTTCCTGCTCAACCAGTTCATTTTGATTATTAAATGCCACACTGCAGCTCTCGTCTCCTTTTTGCATTCACTTCTTACGAGCGTTCTGACAGAGGAGCTTTATTGTCAGGCATGCAAGGCCATTACGTGAATATTGGAACCGATTCGGAAAAATTGCATTTTGCATGGTTGTAACATGTACTGGCACCAGACAGGCAATTTTGAAGACTTATATTTCCAGGGTTCACGTAGGAAACCTATCAAGTAACCTCTGTATTTGGGGAAACCAGCTGGACTGTTGAAATTCTTGACTGAACTACTTCTGAGTGACGTGCCCCGTCTAGATGATTCTCGGTCTGTCTCTGGTGAATAATTCTGAACGACAAAACATTACAGCAGCGGTTAGCCTTTTGCAAACAGTTTACAGTAGTGAAGGGGAGATCTGAAAAGTCCGTTTTCCCCTATGCTTACTTATTCACCAAGTTCTGCTTAAAGGGAAGTACTTGGGATTTGCATGGTCTGTAGCACTTGCTGAAGAGTCAGCTAGGCTTTTCAATTATTTTCACTCTTTATAGTCTTTTGGGTACAAATGAGGAGAACCAGTACCATTGCTTTGACTTGTCACAAGACAACAATAAAACCAGAAAGATGAGAATGGGATGTGTTTCTCAGGTTACTATCTATGCTTACTGAGTATGATTTTGACAAAGCATTTCCATCAGGAGAGCCCTGTGTACCATGAGCTCACTGCTGCAGACTGTAGGATTTTGCAGAAATAAACCATAGGTGTTCACAATAAGTAAACCAAAATTCTGGCAGCAGCTATACCAGTAATTCAAAAGTCACTTTGGGTTTATAAAGATGTAAAAGGAACAATAACTAATGCTAGACATCACCCAGATAACCCCACAGCCTTATGGCTGCTGTTTCCGGGGAAATGCTAATCACAAGGAGTTTTTTCTGGACTAGAGCACAGTTTGACTTCCATACATGTGTATATAGCCTACAAGAGCACCACAGACAAATCCACCTCAGCAACGATGAGGAGTTACCCACAGGATTAACTACAGTTTCTAAATGCTTTATTTTTATTTTTTTTTTAAAAAAGAGTATAGTATGCTATTTAAAAAATAGTATCCTGCTGTTCTATGTATCTTTCATAATCAATTATCTTCTAAGAATAAACAGCACTGGAAACATGCAAAAGCTAAAAATGTCAGTATACTAAGTTTCCCCAGGCAGTCTGAAAGGCCCTTGTCTTTTGAGACTGCTTAATTCACAAAAAGTTTTGATAGATAGAACAACCAGAGACTTTGCATGAAAACAGAGAAATAAATGAACGTGGATCATAGTGGAAGCAGATAGTTAAGACTTGTTTCAACTTTTCAAAAACAATTTTTTGTTTGTTTTTGTTTTTTTTTAAAAAGAAGACATCTCAAAATGTTAGATTTCCACCCCATCCTCCCCCAGTTTGTCTTGTACCAACGTGCCGAGGTCAGTTACTTGTGCCTCCGACACACGTTAACTTGAGTAACCTGGGGAAATACCCGTGATCAATAATACAGACCCTGTGGGCACAAATCCAGAAACTCGGCAACAACAGACCGGCTGTGCCTGAAGGAAAGTGCCACATATATTTTTAATAACTAGTAAAAGATTCTCACCAGTATGAAAGTAATTTTCCTTAACGCCATGATTTAGGTTCAGTCTTAGGAAAGGGGGGGAGGGGAATAAAAGCTGTCTAACATTCTCACATTAGTGACCTTAAAACTATGAAGTGCCAAATATGAGCTCCATGATAACATGACACCAGAAACGCAGACGGCTTATCCAAGTGAAAATTCAAAGTCAAATGCTAATATATCTTTAAACAAATCATGATTATATACTACTAAGTCAATTTGCAAACCAAACTTAAAAAGATGCATAATTAACAAGACGTCTGTTCCACATTTATCTGTAAGAAAATATTTTTCTCTCTCCTGTGTATCACCTTTCCTATACCACTTCAGACATGCACTCCTCAACATCACCTCAAAGGTCCTCTGCTCTTATCCTACCTCCTGAGCTCCCTGAACTATAAAGTGGACTCATGTCCTCTCTCAGCCAACAAGGCTAGTCTTGAACACGCACTACTACTCGGTATTTAACCACAAATCCCATATCTGTATTGGTAGGCCCACATCTAATACTCTTTGACGGTAAAGAGAAAAGCTGCTTTGGGTGTCCCCCTGATTATTTCCCCAAAAGAGAACTAAGAAAAATACGAGGCTTCCACATATGAGATGGAAAAGAAAACTTTTTGCTGATAACCCAGCAAGGTGCAGTTTGCCCAGTGTTTGCAGTAGTAAGCAGAGGCATTTCTCCAAGACGGACCATTATCGGAGGACACTGGAAGTAAGTTTATTTTATACTAATCATTGAGTCAATGCCAGACAGACAAGCTGCCACTGCTCAGCTACGAAAGACTAAAAGATGAGAAAGGCTGTGGACTAGCGATGCTAGCTGTGCCGGAACATGCTTCCCCTCCCACTCACTCCTTTGGGAAATGCGCTCTAACTTTTGCAAGCAGCAATGCCCCGATGGCAAGTCCCTCCACTAAGGGAGAAACATGGATCCACCAAAACGTTCAGGCTGGACAGGACCTCAGCAGTCACCTGGTCCTACACCCGCCTCCACAAAAATACCCCCACACCTTTATAGGCAAGGCCTGCGTTTGGAGAAGAGACCATGCTTAAAAATAAGACATAGCAGTTCTTGTTCTGCAATCTCTCGGTATGGACGTGAATGCAGATTAATTTAATTGACTTCAGTGAAATCCTTGCAAAACGTCAGATACAAGTAAAAAGCCTAAGGATGGATGGGACAGTAATATGTTGCAACGCCGAAAGGAAAAAATCTAGCAATAGGAGTGCTTTTGGGTTTTTTAAAACCCTGATACGGTAAAGTACTTCAAAGAATGAACTCTCTATAAAAGCTTCAAGTATGTGATTATGCCTCATGAAAACCAGTGCAACTAAGGATATACCTTATAATAGGCATGCTTTAGAGTAAAGTTTTTTCCCCGGAATTGGCTTTAATCCCCCTTACTACTTTTCCTATTCCTATCTATAGTTTTCCAGCTGTTGTCATTTTAGCCCCCTCCTCTCCAGGGCTCACCTTACGCATTCTTACGCTCCTTACTCAGGAGCACTTCTTTGTAACAGCACACCGGACATTTATTTTGCCAGGAGTTTTCTTGTGTCTAAAAACTTGTCTTTTTTTTCCCTCTGCCAAAAGCCAGAAAGACCCTGAAACCTCCCGTATACGCTCACAGAGGTGACTTGTTAAACCCCTCCTTGCACACTGATGTCTGCCAAACATACGTGCGAGCCGTCAGCATAGGTGCTGGTGGGCTGGGGCGGCTCAGCGCGTCGCACGAGGTGGCGTGTGAAGAGCAGAAGATGGTGAAGGAAGAAGGCTTTCAAGACCGTGCGACTGTGAACACGGCGTGACTGCACGTGCCGAGCACACACTGAAGTTACCACAAGTGTATCCCTTGCTCTGCAAAGGCTTTTGAAAACTGGAACGATTGTTACGTTTGTGGGGAAAGGTGGAAAAACAAACCTTCGGAAATAAAGTGACTTTTGGTTAATGATATGAAGAGTTGCATCCCTCCTCTTGGGAGCTGAATGTGTCATGTTTGAGCCTAATGCTCTTACCACAGCGATACTACACAGATGGTCGAGTCACCGATTACAGTCTGATTAACCTTAACTTATCCCAGTAAAAATGAAAAGTCACCCAGATCCCACGGTTATCTTCCAAGATGTCCCAAGGCAGAACAGCTCTAGCAACTCCAGCAGCCCCTGAACGCTTCAAGGTATGGCTTACGCTGGGTTTCAGTAGCGTACAGTGCTGACCACCTACATATGCAGTGTGGTGACCAGTTACGCAGGCTGTTCGCAGGCTGATCAGACACGGAAAAATTATTCATTGCAAGTTATTCTGGCAGTCTGTAAAAGAGAGACACACAAAACTCCCGGGGAGGCCGCAGAAGGTGAAAACGAGTCCTCTGCCATACATATATCTGTAACTGAGGGATATATCTTTACATCTTTTACCGGAAAATATAATTCCCCACAGACAGGCAAATTCGATTTTAACAACGGCTTTCTGTCATCTCAGCCAAGTTGCGCAACCTCCTCTCTCTGCAAGGAGAGCTGTCAGCTTTGTGTATGCGTAATTTTCCTCTAATGCTGAACGGTCTTGAAAGTACACTTTGTGACTAATAATTAAAAGCACGGTTCCCGCGGGTAATGTATGCCCTGCTCACAAACTAAACATTACAGCCACTCTCTCTGTTCTCATTCCTGTGAAGTCCGTTAAAGAAGTAAGACCTAAAATCAGCATATCTCCCTATGTTCCACCTTCTGCGGGATAAACAAGAGATGATGAATAAGATGTGAAAAGTGCATGTATCAGATTAAAAATATATATATATTTAGATACTTGCCAAGAAGTTGCCACCACTACTACAGTTCTAAGCCTACAGAATGTCTCCAAGAATCAGAATAATAAATTCCTCCAGTTTAAGTCCACTTAAAGTGTCGCAGTTCCATCAGATTTGAATTAAGTCAAAATAGGTCAGCTGAGCTATTCAGCAAGACACCAAAACACTGAGCTACTGGAACGCAGGAAGAGAAGGCTTGTTCTTCTCCCACCTAACAAGTCAGCGACCCTCTACACTCCCAGTTACTTTTCAAAACTGCTTTGAAAGGGCAGTACCACTTTGGAGAAGGATGCTCCAGGCCTGGTGCGGATGATCACGTTGGTGCAGTATCCCTCCCATTTCTGCAGCTCGGTGTAGTTCTAGCATGTTGACCGGTTGAAAAAAAAATACAGCAAGTATGTTTTTGCACCTTTGTCTTGGGCCCTCTCTACCATTTTCCTGAGTCTGTCAAAATGAATACATATTAGGAGTATCAATAGGAAAAGTCCCAATTATTTCCTGCTGCTGCCCTTCCAACCCTGGAAACTCGAGAGCTGCTGGCGCTGTGTGAGGTCCTCAAGGCTACTGTGGCCACACACTGGCAGAGATGGCAACTACCATCACGTTTACGGTAGCGTCACGACTGTCGCTATTTTAGAGACTGGATTATGGTTTATGCTACAGAAGTCCCACACTTCACCTGCTGGTAACTAGCTCCCCTGAAACATCCATGTGGTTTTCATGTTCTTCAATTTATTCCTTACCGTCTGCTAGTCAGATGCTCCAACTAAACAAAATTTTACCATTCCATTTCTCTTTGAAATATGCTACTTTGCCCTTCTGTAGCTCCTCTGATCTGCTTCAGAGCATTTACTTTGCATGCAAACGACCAGCCTGTTATTTGGAGCAGTTGCTCTGATTTAAGCAAATGCCACAGAAAAGTCAGCGCGTCTGACCAGAGAAGGGGAAACCCAGGCAGTGCTCACACAGGCCACTGATCAAGCGTCAGATTCGCAGACTTCAAAACTGCTGATATAACTGGCATTTCCCCCCCTCACTTGTTACTGAGCCAAGAAACACTCCTGGACGTCATCCTTTCTCCTTCAGGTTTACTTTTGCAGTACGAAGAGAAACCTAATTTACCTTTGGGAGAGAACTATCAACTGCTGCGGCATCAGAGGTAGCATTGCAACGTACATAACACTGACACGTAACCTGAGCCCTGCGGGAGACGTCCTTAGCTGGTGGGCGCTACTCTCGCTCCTTTGATTTCAGTGGCCTGTGCTGAAGGTCACCTTCCTACCAGACGTACATCCTAAAGAGCAGAACTGACTCTCGACTATGAGGACCACCTCTGAAGTCCTTGGTGGTTCATGGAGATTGCCCAGACGCAAAGCAGCAGATTTTGGGGCTGACTGCAAATAAGGAATGCGAGAGCGTTGTCTTAAAATGCAAGGCCAAATCCTGCTTTCACATATGCTGCTGTCACCCTTGTGCCCTGAGGAGGTTCTAGGCTTGGACCACTGCAGGTAAAGGTCTGATTTAATAGACAGAGCAGCCCTCTAAAAACATCCACTGAGGATCTTGAATATTCAACATTTTTGAAAGGGGCCCATTCACGCTGCACTTCGGATGCAGCATGAACTGAAAGCAACCAAAACATTAGCAACTGTCACAACTCCTCTGCCAAATCTGTAGGTTTCTCATGCAGTTAATTTGCATGCACTCATTTCCATGCCATTGGCAAAGCGAACCTAAAGGCCACCTAAGAATATTTCGGTTTTGCATCTTTGCTTGTTATATTCACTTCAAGTGATTCAAAATAGCACTTTGCAAAATGACAGCTTATGCCATCATTTAAAAACACTCTGCAAACCAATAAAGGATTGGGGCCACAACGTTTTCTAACGTGGGTTTGTCTAAGCAGCATCACCCATCAAAGTTCATCTCTCAAACCTGGCTGCACTTGAGCTGCTAGCTTAGCGCAGGTAGGACACATCGTACAGCTCTGGGCTCCAGCCTTGCAGGGGGCTGGGAAATAAAACAAACAAGAAACCACACAAAACCAAGGCTGTTAACCTCACTGGAACCAGGCAGGCAAACATTTCTTAAGCAAGAACATCTCGCTGTTTCCTGAAGGGCCCTTGATATATTTTCCCCAAAAGCCTCTTTTATCACTAGTTGCTGCTTCATTTCCTGCTTGCCATCCTGAACAGACTTTCCGTGGTGTAATTCAATAGTAAAAGACTAAAACCAAGCAGGTAAATCAACAGCACATGACATTCATTATAGTAATCTTTCCCTTATACCCTCACGTATAACAAATAACCTTTGCGAAGTTTGAAAGAAAAATTCCACTCTGCACTTGTTTAATTTCCTTTTCTTTCTCTCTTTTTTTTTTTTT
>VZTL01068649.1:53080-65036 GCA_013400535.1 Scopus umbretta | reverse complement strand
TTTTTTAATAGTTGTGATATGTCTCAGAATAAAACCCTTTAAATACCAGAGTATTCCCAGGGTTTCAGGAGCATAGCTGGTTTATGGGGAACTTGGTTTTGGGGCTTCAGATCAGCATGCACACAGGAATGTCAGAACGGTGTCAGAAGTGTGATGACAGGATCTGATGAACTGGACACAGCAACTTAGAGATACAAGACTGTAAAATTTTCAAATGCTTCTTTGATTAAAATGTTTCTGCAGCGCAGTTTTTAATCCCATCGAATCTGCATAAAGGTGAGAGCTGGTACCTCCAAAAGTAGCTTATCATATTCTGGCAACCTGGCACATCCTTTGCTATTTTCAAGACATAGGATACTGTATTTTAAAGAAGTTTTAATTTCTGAAAAACAAATAAAAAAAAAATAAAAAAAAAAGAGTTTTCACTGGTATTTTGCAGGCTCTGAAGGCCTGGTATCAAGTCCGGTGTAGCACAGACATTCCTATGCTGAGTGACCTTTGCCAGGTCTGTAAAACTGCTGTTTTCTTTCAGAAATGAAGCAGTTTCTAGCATACAAGGGAGACGCAGACAAGTCTTTCAATGCCAAACTAATTTACAGCCAACCTCCTTTATGAAGTCCATTTTTTGTGGCATCCCTATGTAATGTCATTTTGTGTTAAAGCCACTCGTCTGGGATTTTCCATGTGTGCGTCTGTCTTGACTGAAAAATATTTAAATCAAATCTGGTATTTAGGCAAATTATTTGTTAAACAGCACGTGGAAACACATCGAGTTTTCAATTTTAATGCCATTAGAAAAGCTCATTGCAACAGCAGCTTCTATTAGCCTCTCTAAGTGTACTTTATAGGACAGAGGTGAATTTATGTAATTGAGATTACGCGCCTTTGGACAGCTGGATCACTTGCTATGAAAAAAAGCTGTATTCGACTCAACCACCACTTATTAACTAATGTTCCTACTGCAAGGGGCTGGCATGTGGGGGTCAACATGTGCTCACAGGCAGAGCCCAGGTGCTCCGCTTCTCGCAGTTCCCCAAAAAGTTCCCCAAAAGTTCCAAAAATTCTCGCAGTTCCCCAAATTCCCGCAAATGCTCAAGTTAATGTCCATGGAAATAATTGTGTGAATACAGAGCTAAAGAGGGGTTACTTAGAAGTGTAAACGTACGGCTGAACTACATGAATTAGGGGCCCTATTAAATAGGGTTTCCAGATCTCTCGCTCTTTACTGTACTTGCACAGTCCGTCATGACAGCAGTTTGGGAACTTGGTCTCTCTGCAAGGTATAATTAACTATTCATTCCTCCTTCATATTAATCTGACCAGTTGGAAAACGGTTATTATTTCCTGAGCCACAGAGCTGACCCTTTTGTAGAGCTCATGACTGTAAAGAGCTTTGAGAATGCACAATCACAATTGCTTTTACTGTTATTGTATTACTCCTCAGAGTGGATTATAAGAGGTATCAACCTTCTCATTTATAAACTGATGACGTATGAGCACAAATCTCATAGTCTAGCTAATTGGTTTGTATGGGCAAAGGTGGTTCTCGAGAAGAAAAGGCCATGAGAAATTCAGAGGGACGTCTGGAAAAACGAGGACGCCTCATACAAAATGTTGGTCTCGGAGACAGCGCTGTCAGCAAGTCAGCCATACGCATATGGTAAGCAGTCTCTGGGTGACAGACACCAGCAGGCAGGTGTGTGCAGCTTTGTTTAAAGATTTAATTAGTGTCTGCAATGCATCCAATTACTTGCTATTAATTTAAAAGTTTGTTTGATTCTGGTATGAATTCAATGGCCTTGAATGATTTTCAGAAGTACTTGTCTGGATATATACGAAACGTGAAAATAATACAGAGCAAACTTAACCTACTGCCTTTAGAAAGGCACATGGGTCTATGCGAACATCCACCCTGGTTTGTATGCAATTCAATAGCAAAAGGTACTCTTTGGGAATTTCAGATTACGTACAGGTGGCACTGACTCGTGCAGCTCCACGCTAGGGCAGAAGGGAGAGAAAATGGTCCGGAGGTTTTATAAAAACACTTCAGGTAAAGCTCAGTTGATTTATTTAATCTTAAATTACTCAAACTCAAAGATCCATAAAATTCACTCCTAAAAGTTAATCTAATATTTGCATTGCTGTATGGGGAGTAATTACCAGAACACATTTATGTGAAGCTAATTGGTCATCTAGACCATACCCTGCTGCATGTTAATTATCCCACCGTGTTGAATATGGTAAAAATAAATAAATAATTAGAAAGGATTCATTTCTTCATGTTAATGCAAGACGTCTTCCTCTGTCAGGAAACAAGCAGTCGTTACAGAATATCAAGGGCACCATTTATGTGCTTGAGCATGATGGAAGTGGGATGCACAACAAATTTCCTGTATTAATGAAGCTGAATTATGCTTTAAGACCTACTGTTAGCACAAAGATATTAATTCTTCATTACAGTGAAATGCATTACGCAGACCTCTTGAAAACAGACTTTTCACATGTCAGGAAGCATCTTTTGGCCATAGATGGATCAAAAAAAAAATCTGGCTCACCAGAATTGCTCTGAAAGAACTATTTTTCCAACCCCAACTGAGGACCCACCTCCTATTTTTGGTATTTCTTGTTTAAAAAGCTACAGCTTAGACTTAACACGCAGTCACGGACACAAAGGGGACTTTCTCAGACCCAGAAAGTCCCACTGCAATTAACACACTGGGTGCTCACTGAGAACTTGGTCTAAAGTTATCCAAAATTAATAACCACTTATGAAAACGGCAGGTCAAAGTTATACTGGGCTTCGCGACCCAGATACATGTCATTTCTAACCAGCTAAGTGACAAGTCTTTGCAGTGCCATCGACTGCGAGGATCACCTTCTCTCTTAACGTGACTTTAGGCATCATACACAACCAATTTCATTCAGAGCTGGAATTGCAATTTTAATTGTGCTGTGGAGAGGCATGGCTAGAGCCCACCTCTGATGGGCAGGTGGTTCCTCCCTAGCTCTGAGCTTGTATCAGCACCCTCAAAGCCATGTTTTCTAATTCCGCCGTTGCTCACGTCAGGAGTCAGGTACTGGAGAACTCCTGGCGTAGAAGAGGGATGAGAAATGGAGCAGTGAAGAATAGAACAACAGATTACCGAGGAGGAAAAGACAATGATATTACATGATATGTAGCTTGTGAGAGACTTTTGGATGAAGCCAGGAGGCAGTGTTTGGGGATATCTGTAACAGTATTTCCTCACCCCTCCCCAGAAAACGTTACGAACAAATTTTAAATGCTGAAGTTTTGCAACAAATGGGGATTTTTTTTGTCTGTTGGTTTTGTTTGTTTGTTTTTTCCCTTACGAAATAAAGTTAGTTACCTCTAGTATGAGTAGATGGAGTTTTGGATGAGAAAGAGTTTGCTTCCCCTGCCCTTCCCCTTGCCTTTTTTTTTTTTTTTCTCCTTTCCCTTTAAATAGAGCCACACTTGCAATTAAAAAGTACCTGTGCCAGAAATAAAGTTCACAAAAAACATATCTTTGAGACAGAGCCTCAGCTACTCTAAATAAGAATCGCCTGCAGAAGTCAAAGTTACATCTATTTATACCAACCCAGAATCTAGGAGGAAATTTTATTTTCTCTTCTGTATTATTAAATCAGATAGCCCAAAAGGATTTTGCTCAAGTGCAAAGTTCTTGTTATCCCTTTTGCACTCTGTTGGCTGTACAGCACATCTGGATATTAAATTTGAAGTTATCTCCTGCAACATCTATGCTGTGCAGAAGACAAAATCAGCGTATATGGTTTACTGCTATTTTATCTAAAGCTAATTTATGTAAACAGAACCTCAACTGATGGATAATGTGGTAAGTACAAGTTCCACTCCCCCTATGAAATTCACCCACTTTTCTCAGCAGAATTATTTCTTCCAATATTATTTGGCTGACATGCAAGAAGAATCAAGGTCTTGGCAGACATATCATAATCTGTATATTGCTTAAGTAGCTTATAAATAGCAGGATTTTCTTCTGCTCATTCCCATATTTTTCTGACAAGAAATCAAGTTTGGAGATTATTTACTTAAAAAAGTGTGCTTTATTAAAAAAAGAGACACACAGTTTTCCTGATATATGCCACACTAAAAGAGTCTGATGCCTTCTCAGCAGCACCTGAGTTCAAGTATTTTGCTTTGGGGGCCTTCTCTGAGTTGTAGCAGTACTACCAAATTTTGGATTTCAATCTGCAGGCTATGTTTTAGGATGAATTCTGTCTCGGAGTGAATTCTACGGGGAGCTCAGGTAAAGTGGGCAGAAAAGGGGCAAAGCCAAACTCTGAACATGAAAAACTCCAAGCTTGTGAAACAAATCTCAAAAGTATTACTTGATTAAGTGTAGTTACAGAATTCAGGGTTATCACTGAGGTTTTAAAATAATGCCTATGGGATTTAATTCTGTAGATGATTAAAGTCTAATACCAAATTTCAGCCAGTGTGCTGAAGGGTGAGAAAACATTTTGGATTTATTTTGACCAACCCAACCCGCAAAAAAATACCCAAACTAACAACAGCAAAAAACCAAAACAAAACCAAAAAAACTCAAAAACCCAAACCAAAACACACCACACAAAAACATTACCCCAAAAAAACAAAGGGAAAAAAAAAAAAAAAAAAAACCACAAAACACCAAACCCCACATCACAACCCACCCAAAACACCCCAGCAATTCTCCCTTCTTGTTACACACCTTATGCAGTAGGATAATTCATTTTATACCCCTCAGAATGTTTGAGCAAATAGCTGGTCCTAAAGAATCTATTCAAGGCAATAAATAACTGTATGCCAAGTAATTGACTTCACTACTAGAGAAATGCTGGGACCTTTACCGTGTTTAAAGTTTAGTTGATTTGCAGGATGGAAGCCAAAGTGTTGTTATTCCTAAATCAGTTTGGAAAGGTGGCTTTTTATATATGGTTAATGTAGTCCAGGAGCTTGGGTTTTTTGCACACCCCCCTCCCCAGAAGAAAGTAAATGTAAAATAATCACAGAAAATGCTTTTCAAAATAAAATACAAAAATCTACTCTCAGATTTATCTGCTTTATCTATTTTTGTTACCCTGAATTATTGAAAGAGTAGTCTTTTCTGAGCTGCTCTCAACATGCTTTTATTAGCCGTATTTGTCAACTGCCAATTTTCTTTATGCAAACTCAAGCTTATGAATGACAGAGGAAACCAGAATGGGGTAAAACAGCATTATGAGATGGGAGCTCAGGCAGTAGCAAAGTTTTCTGATGTAAGCTTGTCAAATGGAAAACTAGTTGAGAACAACTAGGGTGATCTCAGGCTGACTTTAAGCTGCCAGGCAGTGACAAAAAAGGAAAAAATTGAATCAATGAGAAGTATTTTCAACATTCCAGCTGCTGTACAAGGGCCTAATTACCTCATCTTAAATGCTGAACAAAGGCTACTAGAGCTGTATAAAAGTCAGAAACTAAAACTGGTTTGAAAAGGACTACCAGGATAATTGGGGAACAGCAGGAAATTGGGAACTGAGAGACTTTGGCTTGATTAGCCAAAATAAAAAGTGAATGGGACTGCTGCTGCAAGTGTGACTGAAGTAAGCCCCAAGGAGGGAAAACAACTCCATAAGCTGAAGTACTCGAGCTAGAAAAACTTTCCGAGAGTGAATGATCCTCACCACCATTACAGCAATCAGACTGTGAAATGGCTTCCCCAGGGTGGGGGGAGAAAAAACCCAACCCGCCCAATCCCCCCCAAAACACAACCTGCTGCCATTAACTGCTTTTAAAAAGCCATCCATTTAAATGGGATGCTAACTGCAGCAGACTCAAACTGAATGTGCCGATCCACCGAGTCCCAGGAACGCAGCATATTGCTAACAGCTCCCAGCTCATTCCCAGGAAGCACAACTGAAACACGTGAAGTTCAGGGCGAGAGCATCGGACACTCGGCTCTACGCTGTCAAAATGCCTTCAATGCCATTAATCAGAGGTTAGCATTTTTTACTTTTCCCCATGACCGGGCGTATATTTGCGGAGTATTTAAATCTCCCCGGTTTCAATATTTCAGGATGACAAAGGCTGAGCTTGCAACAGGAAACTACTGCATGGTTGATTAATGCTCTGATAAATGATTCCGAAGTCCGCATCCTCCTACTTGCTGCACAGTACAGAAAACCCATTCTGTATACGTGCCATCACAGTTCACAGGGGTTCACCGAGAAGAGCCTCTTTTTTTGGTAGGATGAACAGAAAAGACAGACGTCAAGATCAATGAAATGAATTCATGATTTTTGAATTATCTAAAAGAGTAGATGTGCTCCTGAGGTAGTCGGCGAGACGACGATTAAGAAAGCACACCATGCAGCATGCAAGCGTGGAGGCTGCACAGGCACTTGAGTGCAGCAGTCGCTCACGAAGCAGGAGGTCTCCAGGTGGGTGTTGTGCCAGACACGTAGCGTTTGTAGTTGGCGTTAAGCACGTGCCCCTGAGAAACACCTTGCGGGCCATGACGACTTTCTACTGACACTAGAAAAGCCACGAAAACACTAGCAGATGAGGCTGAAGACCATGTAACATGTAAGTTTTATAAAGGCGTTCGCAGGCACTTCTTTGTGCCCAACTTAGCAGTTATCTTCAACATCCCCTTGTCTACCTTTTTAAGCGTTTTGAGCACTATTTTCTGTAAAATTACCATTCCCAAGGTCACTTCAGGCACTACCCTCCCAGGCCAAAGTGCCCGATACCCAATTTTGCTGTCCTTTGCTTTGGCCTCAGGTGTTAGCTCACACAAATTAAACATGCATCTTTGTACTTGCTTTCCAAAGGAGCAGAATGGATTTTTCCCATGAACAAATCTCTTTCCGTCAATTTTCCCCTGTTATGAACACGCTGGCAGGCAGACGGTGAGGCTTATTAGACTAGCAAATACAGCTTCGGGCACACAAGTCTTTCTTCTGTCTGACAAAGCAATAGCAAACTTCAGGCAAAATGCAGGTTAGAGACAGTTACTCCTAGCTAATGATGTCAACAAATTATACAACTGCTACTAAAAAAATAAGACAGTAACAATACCAGTTACAAATGACCGAGAGCCTGTCACAGGCCTCCTTTCTGCCCTGATTCCCTATCCTCTCTAGGGCTGGTTGTGAGCAAACTAAACCAAAGAGCATTTTTTCTTCCTTCTTTTCTGCCAAGAGACCCTGGTCTCATGCCCAGCTAACAAAGGGTGGGGTCCATTAGTACAAAAAAATTACCACTATTAATTACCATAATAATTACTAATAATTCTGCTGACTCGAGTGACTACATTTCTCAGTCTTTTATAACGTAAACTACTTGCTCAAAATCCCACCAAATTACGGGAAAACCAACGAAACAAGCATTGTTGTGAATTACCTAGGAACAATTTCTATAGCTGTCTAAATCAGTCCTTGAGGGATGCATCTAATTATTCGTTACATTTATCACGCATTTGTAATGCTCGGCAATCACTCCCTGCTCCCGGATGTATTGGGTTCCACCAAGTGCCAATCCACGCTATGCTGTAATGTAAATCCATACCACTCACATCACTCCTGTTTGTAACGCTCACACCAGTCTGGTTCAGGCCCGGAGGGAACACCATTCGTTTTCAACTAAGCGGTTAGGAAGGTGCCGTGCTCCCTGGTTGCTCACAGCTGACATTTTTTTTATCTCACTGAAGTCCCAGGAATGTATTTCATACCTAATGTCAAAATAAGCACATTTGTTTTACCAGTTGAATGATCAGGGTCTACAGGGACACAATTACTGAAGACAATTACAAGATTATAATAGTCTCAGAGTAATATTAAAGAGTCGTAATTGATCACCTGCAAACCAATTTTACTTCCAAAGTGAAACGAAAATAGTTTTGAGGGGGAGACAGGCTTCTTTGACAGAAAAATAATTGTTTAGTTTTGGCATAAAGAGCTTGTGCTTACAGTTTAAGAACTCTTTTCGAGTGAAAAAAGCCTCCTTAAACATATTAACAAGGTATAGACCATTTTCTTTTTTTTTTTTTTTTCCCCCCGGTAAAAAAATTCATTTTGTTTTTAAACATCATGCAAAGGATTAAATGGCAAATACCTAATTGTTTCTTCAGATTGGTGCCAAAAGTGTTTTGGTAATATGACACCATGACGATTTGCTCAGTAAACAGCAAATAAAGCTTCATTTCTTCATAGTTATCTCAGACTATCTGAACTAATTGCCACAGATTAAGGACACCACACAGAACCTCTCTCTAAAGAATTTGTTTCCAGCATTATCAAGCCAATAGGTTAAACCGAAAGAACAAAGTTAAAAAGATCTTTGACCTGTTGTCAGGCAAATCCCATTAATTTTCACTGTCCCATTTACAGAGAACAACTATAATTGGCAAGAACCCCTTTTGTATATTCTGGAAGAACGCATGCCCAGAAAGCCACAGAGTCTAGCATGGCTCTTGGGACTCAACCCGTATGCAATTAATGAGGTCTGAAACCAATCACCGGTGACACTACGGGAGTCTCATTGGTAAATCCTTTGCTCAGCTTACGAGAAGTGCTGTATAACAAATGCGTATCATACAGACTTGTGCACAAAACCGAACTAAGGAGGGATGCAAGCAAGGTGGGAATTCAAAAACCCCATTAACCATCTAAGAAGCCTTTAGCTTATTTGATGTCTTCATTAAAAAAAAAAAAAGTAACTGCAGTTTTAAGATCCACGAGTTACACTGACATTCCTCTGGACAGAATATATTATTTTCTGCTCCTTTATCTGTAGTTACACAGTGCCTGGTTAATGCTTCTTAAAATAAGAATTTACCTCACAAACAGTTATTTTGGCAAGAAAACCAGAGGAATGAACCCAGAGAATGGGATGAAGGGGTGGACACTAGGCCAACAATTCTGCTATCAGCTCACATTTCCCTTTTCCAAATTTATCAACTTGAGAAGTCTCTACCTGATCCCCAGATTGGGTTTATGTTGAAGAGCACCAGAGAAAAAAACCAAAAATTAGATGAAGAGTTCAGGTTTTGACCATATTTTAAAAAAAAAAAAAAAAAAAAAAAAAGTGTTTCCGCCTAGGAATCATAAATTGCCTAAAAATGACAGCATAAAACCAGTGAGACCCTGTACTTAGGGCCAGATTCAAGAAGGACAGCAGACTTCTATTTGCAGACTCAAGCTTGAAATTGTATGCTGGCAAGCTCACTGCAGGAGAGTGTGCATTGAGAGGCACCTGGAAGCAGTTAGACCTTTACAAATTGGCATAGATGCTAAGTGCCTGAATAAAACTAAAGAGAAAAAAAGCTTTGTTGTTTTTTGGGGTTTTGTTTTTGGTGTTTTTTTTTTTTAAAAAAAAAAAAAAAAACACAACAAACATACAACATCTTTTAGATATCTCTTAGAAATTCAGGGAGAATTACTTGAGGGCTGGATTATGAGAAGTGTGTTGAGCAGCTGAATCCTGCTTCCTTCTCATATATTTGTCCATCTAATCCCATCTATGATATTCCTAACTGTGCATTGCTGTGATATTAGTGGAACTGCTTGATTGAATCAGGAGAGCAGGGGCTGCCTGCAGTCATTGCTATGGATTAGCTCAGATGCAAGGGGGGGGAATGCTGAAGGTTAATGAAAGGATTTAACACAGCTGCTTTCAAAAAAAGAGCAAAACAGGAGTAAATAGAGATGATGATGCAACTTGAGACAATAAAACCTTTAGGACAAGTTTAGTCTTTTCTACAAAGACAATATCAGGGTACTGGATCCATTATTTTATCACAATTATTCAACAGTATTTATCCTGTAAGTGGAACCTGTTGGATCTGCCAATAGTTTCTGTAGAGATCGGCATTAAACAGAGCTATGGCTGTGCTGTTTAGCTCCTAGTCTTCAAAGACACATTAGCCAATACTGTTTTCTACCTCTGGTTGGGATGACTGAAGAATATCCAAACATCTGCAGTAAAGTTTGTTTCCATGGATACTTCTACCTCTAACACTTCTTCTGTGAACCTGTGTTCCAGTTACAGTCCCTCTGTGTTTAGCAGAAGCTGAACATTTTTATAAAAATAAATCAATAACTGGAGATATTTGTGGAAGTATTTTGCAGTGCTCAATCCTGAGTAACATAGGTTCAAAGAGAAGTGACTGTGACAACCACCTAAACTGCTTTATTTGAAAAGAAAAAAACAAACAAAAAAACAACAAACCACAAAACAAAACCCCACAAAAAACCCCACCCCAACAAATGAGGAAAAAATTGCTTGATAGGACAAAAAGAAAGAGGAAGGAGAAAGATGCTCATAATTCGACTAAAATCTAAGCAGCTGCTTGTAAATGTGAAATTTTAGGGTAAGAAATCTGGCAAGACAATACCTGTGCAATGTATTAGTATGTTGTAGAAAATCACATGGAAATTCTCAATTAAAAAGGAAAAAAGGTCTAAACTTTAAGTGGGAAGAATAGATACAACAATGTTTGTTGTCATGTTGGCGGATACAATTTAGTATCTTTAATAACGAACTGGAGAATAAATCAAGTTGTATATGGATGAAACATACAAATGATCCCAAACCAGAAAGCATGGAAAAATTGATCAGAAAGTGGATAATCATTCTCAGACAAAAACCCAAAACAAAACATGTGCATTAATTAGAGCTGAGACTATAGACAACAATTAGCGTCTTCAGAGGAACAACTTGCTTGTCAGACCTATTGCTAAAATACGGAGCAAAATACAGGTACCTGCCCTGCGCTAAGTTCCGTTTATACCTTACACAGATGCTGGGAACGCGGTAAGGAGGGACCATAACAGCAATTCTACTGCACTATGCGAGTAGGCTTCTCAGATTGTACTCCCAGACTCTCCCCCAGCTCACTACATGGTTGCTGGCAAAGTGACAGACCTAATACTCAAGCATTTGCTGACTTTGTGAGTCCGGTGATGTCATTTCATGGTGAAGAGAACACAAAGAAAGATACCTGCCTCCAAATTTTTTTGCCAGTTTGGTAGTCTGCCCAGTTGACGAGCTTCCCAACGCACAGTGTAGCGGGAAACCATGCAGCATTTCAGCTCAAGGGAATCCCAGAGCAAGGAGACAGATGGAAAGGTAGCGATTATGAAGAGAATGACAGCCATGCAGTGTTATTTTGGGCCACCGTAAAAGATGGAGAATGCTTTTGCCAGAAACGAGTGCTCGAGGAGCCCAGCAGTGTATGCACACATCATCATTATCACTATTCAGCCTTTGGATCTCGCTATACAGACTCTCACAATACTTCCATTCCACATACTGTTTTCTCTGTGCATTAGGATGAGCACTGCAGTTTTGATCACCTTGATGTATGGTGGGCATTCCCCTGTGATTTAAGTAATTAGATCTAAATTTTAAGGCAATATCTATGATGAAAATCAAGGGGTAAAGGAAGCAAAGATTAGACACCAAGTCTGCCTAAAAATATAGGTAATGAATAAAGGAAAGAGGGTTTTTTGTGGCAGAGACAGGCAAGAAACTTGGAGAAATGACTGTTAGACAAAAGAAAGAACTTCTACTGGCAGCAATTAGACAATGAAATCGCTGCATGGAAATTTAAGCAAAAAAAGTAGAAAGGCCAGTCTACAAGAAAAGCTTCTTCCATAAAGGCTGTGACTGTCTCTAGTCTCCTATTCAAGGGACATTTCAAGCCTCATATCAACCATCTAGAATTTTAATTTTACCTCTGTCTAGTTCAAAGATGCCATTTAAGATTTTTTTTTCCCCCCTTTTCATTCTCATGCAATGGATCTTTTTAATATTAAATGGAACAAACCTGCCAGAAACAGCTACCAGAGAAATCAGCTCTTCAGCCGCTTAAGAAAAGCATAAACTAACTACAATTAATTTCAGCCTACCACTGAAGTTAATCAAAAAGACTTCCCACCTGATTTGGTTTAAAAA
>VZTL01068649.1:39743-53037 GCA_013400535.1 Scopus umbretta | reverse complement strand
AAAAAAAAAAAAAAAGACAATCAGCCACCTTTATTTGTTCAAAAGTGTTGGATCGGCTCTCAAAACATGGAATATATAAGAATGTATCATTCTTCCTAGCTGTTAAAATAGAAAATTGCTACATGAGAGAGTCTGAAATGCAGCAGGACCTCCAAATCCTCATCCTACTGGCAGGCTCCTCACTAACATGAAGCTGCCTTTCCACAGAAAGTTAACAAGAGTAAATACATAGACAAGAAATGTGGTAAAAAGCAATTCATCCCCTGTGAAGTTTTCCAGAAGCAAACCCCCGTCTTTCCACAGAGTGCACGGCTCTGTGTCAGATCTGGAAGTTCAAAGTTAACTGGTCTCTCTGTGAGAGCCGAGAGGACAAAATCTGCAATGTTACTTTATAAAGTGTAATAAGATACAATTTTTGTGATGGTCACAACTCAAAAGAAGCCAAGCTACTTAAAAAAAAAAAAAAAAAGAAAAAAATTGCATAAAACTAAGTAACAGAACCCAAGAAGTCTGCTCTGGGCATAGATCAAAACCAGAAAACTCTACGCTGACAGTGAAAGTTTGAGTGTTTGAAAACAGGAAAGTTTAATAGAAACCATTTTGCATCTTTAACTATTGCTACAAGGCATTCATTAAAATACATCAGCCTTACATTATTGCTACATTAACACACCACATAAGGTGTAAAAATTCATACAAGCATCAAAACATTTAAAACCCACTGCCTGCCACCTTACGGGGTTGCTTCCAACCATGCAGATTGGGTTCACATCTATGCCACACTAACGTGATACCATTTTATTTCCAGGTGACTTTAACAAACACAAAGACCCCAAAACACCAAACAAAAAAACCCCACACAAACAAAACCCACCAACACCCACACAACAAAACAAGAGCAAAAAAATATAAATGACTTTATGCAGGGTGAAAGAGAATTGGGCCCAGAGCCATTGGTTCCCCAGTTTGAGAGAGCTAATATAAGCAGTTTGACTCATGCTATAGTCAGTGAGAGGAAAGAAGAATGAGACACTTGTGTTTTAAGTCCAACCGTGGATGAACTCTTCTCCCCCGTACCGCAGGGAGAATCAGGAGAGAGAGGTGCCCGGGCTGTGCCTCTTGCTTGCCAGGCTCAGGCTGACCCGAGACACAGGTTTCTACAACGAGGGACAGCAGCAGCTTAATCTTTCACAACAGAGGGACGGGAAGGGGAATTTTAATTCCTCTGCAGGGAAAAAAAAAAAAAAAAAAAGGGTGCTCTTCCTATGCAGGCTANTTAAAAAAAAAAAGAGAGAGAGAGAGATTTGAAAACACTTTGTTCACAACTGGCAAGCGACTGGCTCCACAATATGCATCACTTGCCTGGTCCTGGCCACAATCCTCACCAGCAACCACATAGCCAGATCCTGACGTTTATTCTTTTGTACATATTAAAGTTCAGAAACAGACATACAAACAGACGCGTGTGAAGACATACAAAGCATGTGAGCATGTATTGATTTATACTGAATACAATCTGTCCGTTCACAGCAGCATATTCATGTGTGCCCATAGCCCTGTTACCGCACATGTGTGACACATACACCATCAGAAGTGGCCAGAAATATTTTCAGGTTTGTTTGTTGTTGTTGTTGGTTTTGTCAAGAAAGGTTAATTTACTGAAATAGAAACCTTTTCTAGTTAAGGACAAATGAGAAAAATTCCGGCCATTTTTAACAAAACAGCTTTGAAATTAGAATGTTTTATTCTATCATCTGAAATTAATTTTATTTAGAAATACTCCATTAAAAGTGATGCTAAAGATGCAAACTGCAAGCAATACATGACTGATCCTGTCTGCATTTTTCTCTTCAGTTTACAACCATATTGGAGATGGCAGCTTTGTGCTGGAATTCAGGACAGAAGATGTGGGGAAACAGGGGAAAAAAAAAACCCCAAAACCAAAACAAACAAAAAAACCAACCACCACAACCTTTCACCGGGCAGGAAGATTGACTCCCATCCCAATCCATTAACTGCAGAGCCATTTTATTCTGCAGGCACAGAGGCTGGCAGGTGAACCTCAGCATGGGCACAGCCCTGCGGAGACTTTGGCGTGTTGAGGCTGGAGGGGTACCTGGCTTTCCCGCTGTGTTGCGGAGAGCGGGCTCCAAGTCAGTTGAACATCAGCAGGGAGGACAGACAAGCAGCCCAAGCTTCTGTGGGCAACGTGGCACTGAAGTGGAATGGTGAATGTCATGGAAATCAAGTTTTTACTCCCATTTCCACCCCCCAAGACTGTTAAACAGGCAAGACCCTACAGTACTCATTTGAGAAGTGCATATATTCAATTGCCAGGTAAGCTTACCAAAAAATCAGCCTTGGGGACCCCCAAGAAGTAAAGGAGGGGAAAGATGTGTGTGTGTGGGGTAACTGTAACAGCAGCTTCTGTTAAACCCGATTAACACCTATTTTGAAATGTATAAAGCTGCATCTAAGTGAACACTGATGCTGCCACCTCCAAAAACGGTCAAAACCAGTGAGAACTGAACAACTGAAATAAGAGGCAAAGAAACACTTCCTAACCAGAAAGTGTTAATACAAACCTGGCAAAATGTTGGCGCTTTGAATAGCTAGACCCGAGAGCAAAATAGGCACAGCAGAAAGTACCTTCAGTAGTTCTGAGGAGATATGTATAGGAAGAGATCTTCCTTGTTATTTTGCAGGATTTTCAGTAAGAAAATCCCAAATCCTGCTACCTAATGAATCTTAGTTTTCAAATATCTTACTGTAGGCTGTACATAACTCTGAATTGCACAGTTATGCTTTTTCAAGGTGCCATATTAATTTGACTAGATCCTTTGGGTTTTTTTCCTTTGTTTTTCCATCTTAATTGCTTTAAATTTATTTATTTTGCTTTATTATGTTGTGCTTCTCATCGCTATTTCCGAGACAAGAAAACATACTGATTTTGTGCTTTTCCAGATAATTTAGTGAGATGAAACACATCAGCTGGGAGCACATCGAACAAAATTGCCAGCGAGATGATGGATGTGTACTGAAGAGATAAAAAACAGATGGCTTTTGTTTCTGTTCCAAGCATAACAGCAGATAAAACTCAAATTACAATATTCTACAATGCTAAGGTTATTCTAAAAAACTGTGATCTCCATTTGGATGATTAGCCTATAAAATCAGACCCTTTTTTAAATTGGGTTCATCTAGTAATCAGACAACTAAACAAGATTACACCAATCAGAAATCAGCCAGTTAAAAAAAGAAAAATATCAAAAAAAAAAAAAGAAAAGGAGACCGAGTACACTGGTCCTGGGCTGTGCTGACAATTTATTACAGTTTTATGGTCACAGGACTCACATGAACAAGCTGCAAAAAATTCCTCCAGTAGTCCCCAGAACACAAAGCTCATAATGCACCTTTGAAAAGAAAGATACCAACACAAATCTGTCAAGGAATCCTTAACTAAGAGCTGACCCCTCACCTCTTAAATCCCATCTCTAAATGGGACGGCTATGGCCTCAAACATTTTCTTAGAAATTCTTGCACTGAAGGAGGTTCTAATGTTTTCAAGTAATAAGACAAGTTTAAAGAACTTTGAACAACAAATGACAACATGCCATGAAAAATAGGGGGGGAAGTTACCAAAGTGCCTATTTTGTACATAAAGGTCAGTGTTTCTGACATTTGGAGACTAAAAGACACTGCTGGACCCAAACATGAAGAAATTAATGAGGATTTTGAGGCAAACGAACGTGTCTGCTCATGTCCAGTTCAAGTAGCGGGGAGCTATACTGTTCAATTCCATCTTTCTTTCAGCAACTGCTGAATTAGTGTACCGGTCCACTAACATGAAGATTTCTATGCCCCAGATACAGAAGGAATGTGGTGGTGCTGTCCAGGAAGCTAACAGTATGAATAAGCTTCAGAAAAATCTCTGGAGCAGACCAAGATTAAAACTTTTGTATATTGAAAGGCAGATGTGAAAACAAGAGCAGTTCATGCCATTTTCTAAATGAAATGGTAAAGAGCTTATTCCTGACACCATACAAATTCTCTCTCCAACACACAGCTTCTGGTAGACACAATTCAGATGCCAGTCTGGGAGATACCCACCCTTAGGTACCTCCCCTTCCATATATAAGTTTCCAGCCAGCGCACCTCTGAGCGTCTCTGCACATCAGTGTTTGTGGTATGGGAGCCCTGTGCTGTTCCTATTCGCTAGAGGCAGATGAAAAGTGGTGAAGAAAGGTTAGTCTGGCAAGCTTTCAGTTGCTTTATGATTCAACCTCCTTTTTTTCTGCAGCGCAATATTATTGATCTGATCTCTTTGCCCATCAAGCAGAGAGTGTTTGGATCCGATTGCACGTGTCTGCTTTGTAATCAGTCTTTGTTCTAATTTACTTGATTATTTGAGCCCTTGTACTCTAAATTCAACATATTCAAACTCAACTTGGCAAAAATTGATTATTTTTGTACCACTCCAAAGACAACTGCTGGCAGCCAAGCAGGTACCACTTGTTTATAAAATGCCTCCAAAACCCTGAAGAAGGAGTGGCTGAGGGGTGCTTCTACATTACTACAAATAGTAAGGGATACCTTCCTAGAATTCAGGGAAAGCTGGGAATTATTTGTGTGCTCTCCTGCAGTCACCCCCCCCACCCCAAGCTTTGCAACTCTGCCTCAATTCGCACATGGCCTAATGCTGCAAGCTTTCAGGATGAGACTTTTGATGCTGTTCGACTTAAAGTCCCGTTCAAGCCGAGTGAATTGCCTTCGGGATAGATTTGGCCATACCCCTCTACTGCAGCAGCAATACTGGCAGCATGCAGACAGCCGAGAGAAGAGATTCCCCACCAGCTGGGACCAGGCAATAACCCAGAGCTTACTGTCTTGTGCGAAGGGAGACCGTATACGTTTCCCTTCCAGCCTCAGCATCAGAGGAGGACTGGATTCTTTTTCCTTCACACTTGCAGAAAATTGGTTTTGCTCATGACAAAAAGTGGGTTTGCTAGTTGCAGAAGTTAAACTTATACAACATTTTGAACTTCCCTATGATGGAAACAATTTCTTAATATCTCTGGTAAAAGCTACAGGTAGAAGTTGTGTCTTTATATATGCAAATACAACTTTCTTGAAGAAACCTGAGAGCCGATTAGCTTTTTTTTTTTTTTTCTCCAGATGATCACACTTTTATCGTAAGATGAAAGGAACTGCAAAGCAATTACATTTACAATGTACATATTCTTTGGTAGACACTTTCAAATAAAGAAACTGGGATTTTTACTCCTAAACTCATACATAACCATTTTATTAGAAGCACCCAAATCACTTCAAATGTATAACTATCACTGAAGCTATTAATGCCCCCCGTGTCCTTGTACGTTCGTTTGTTCTACAGGAGTTTGGTGTTTAAACAGGTGAGCACACAGAGCAGCTCTCCATTACGCACTGAGCAGTGACAACGTTGCGAACTCTGGGGTTTGATACGGTATGAGTAATGAAATTGGAAAGCTAATATGACTGATTCATCTATTATTGCCACTTGATATATGAAATACTTTTCATATTAGAAATCCATGCATCTTAACTACATTGCAATTACACCATACACTATAATAACGTTCAGCTACATGTTAAACCCTTTAACTACATGAATGAGTAGTTATCACACCTTTTCCACACTTAACTGAGGTAACTGCAGTTAAGTCACCCTTATCACAAAAGTGTTTTTTGCAGTAATTAATGACCGTGATTAGAGTATGACCATGCTGTCCAGATTAGCCATTTTATAGACAGATGAGGACTCAAGAGTGTGCCAAAAAGCTATGACATAGGCACTCATAAAAATCTGAAACTACACGGCACTGTAATTATGCTTACAAAGTAACACAAATGAAGTACTGAATACTTGTATACGAACAGGGCTGATGCAAACAGAGACTGGCCTTTCCAATAACTCCAGATGCAACATATGTTTTTGATAATTTCTCAAATATAAAGTGAAGTAATTAACAAGGCCATATCCTGTATACTCTACTTTATCGTTCTTCGATTTTCCTTAAGAAAGTTCCACACATACAACATAACTAACTGCTCAACATCTTTTTTTTTCCCCAATCAGCTTGAATAAACTGTGTGGAAATTAAACTGATGGGTTATGACTGGCAAACGTCAATCAGAAGGTCACCTAGGGTTAGCACTCATAGTCCTAATGGCTCTGTAAGTCCTTGGCATTAACCACTCACACACATGCTTAGCTTGCACGTACTGACTGTTCCACTGATTTATTATTTGGGGAAAGCTGCATTTATTCTGTACATAAATAAATCTCCATCTTTATTGCTATAGGAACCATTCGATATCTGGCTAATTTTACCCCCCCTCAGAAGAACAATAACAAAAAGAACTAGACCAATCCACAATAACAATATTTGAGAAATCTATAGCTAAATAATGGATCTATTTTATCAGTACAAAATAGCACAACTGGCTGACCAGAGGGGATTTCATGGTAGAAGTAAGGAAAGAGGCTGCCTTTTTGAGAGCTACAGCTATGCAGCACCAAGGTATAAATGAAGGGGGAAACCACAATTTGCTGAACTCTGCTCAGAGAATTCGACTGCCCTTACACAAAATACTGCATTTCACCATCACAGCAGAGACACACTTATTCTGGCATATCAAAGTGGATGGCAGGAGGACGATCAATCTAGTGGCATCGTTCAACGGAAGATAGTGATGGGAACATGACCTCCTTTTAGAATGAAGGCTAAGTGCCCCGTCGGAAGAGGCACTTGGTGAAGCACCAGCCGGTTTCCTTCTCTGCTGGACCCCTGCCTGCCCACGGGTACCTTATCTGACCGCCTACAGCCCCAGGGCACGTCCTAACTAGAAAAGTATTGTAGGCTTGCAAGTCATAATTGATGAGCAGTGTTCTCTCAAACATGTTGAGATTAATTCCATCCTGTAGTTCTGATTACACCGTATTTCTAGGCAAGAGACAGAACACAAATACCCTTTGAAGCTGTAAAATACCCGCTCCTGGTGTTTTACGCACAGACTTACTGTTCATTCTGTTGAGATTGTGTAATCTCCGTGACTGCCATGCCTACATCTCACTGATTTTCAAAAAGGTTTAAGCCTTTGGAAAAAGTCACCCTTAAATTAAGTGCAGTGTCAGAACTGGCTCCTCTTTGGGAAAATTCAGCAAACACACTTACAGCTATCTTTCTTGAATTACTTCAGAGAAAGTAGAATATGACCCTTCGAGAGAACGCCTGTGATTGCAGTATCTAGATAATGTTACCTCTCCTCTTCATAAGTAGTGAAAAAAAAAAAGAAAAAAAAACAAATCAATGAGCTTGACTAAATTAATTTACTTCAACCTCAGTACTTGTCAATAGCAAACAAATTATTCTAGCTGGAGCTCTAGTCAGTGAGGTATAGATACAGTCAATAACTCATCAGTAAATTTTAGCTCAAAAATGAAGCTTCGTAGTTGTCTAAATCAGTGTCTCAAACTGTGCATATTTTGAATGTAATGCAAATGTTCCCTTTTGGGTGGGTTTTCCAGAGTTGCTAGCATCAACATAACTTTTTTTCTACGCCTGTCATTCCCATTTTAACCCAGGTTTCTCTGCAAGCACACTTAGGCCAGTGCTAGCTGTTACAAGTCCAGAACTCAGGACTGCTTCCCTCCTGGCAAGTACCTTTGTCATTGGAATATAGAGTTATATTCCTGTATTCTTAGCCCAGCTCTCTCATTTGTCCTCTTTACTCTTGTACTCCTTGCAGCGTGGTTGCAAGAGGCGATTTATTATAGTACCTGTAAATCACACTTCTGGAGATGAAAAAAGAGAGATAGCTTCAAGTCTCCCACCTTCGGTGCATCCTTTAGGTCATTATATAAAAGTAGACAATGCCATTGTCTGCTTTACGAGAGCATAATCCAATTGCCCATAAGTAGAAAGACAAATGAGGTGTTAAGAAGCAATAGCTCTAGGCTCTAATTCTGCAACACATTTAAGTCAAGCTTCCACCTGGGAGAGAGGTAAGACTTCATATATCCTCTTTCTGGAGTACCTTCTTTTCGTTAATGAAAGAATGCTGATATTTGCATCATCCTGTGTGCTTAGGACACACCTCATGCCTCTGGATTTCAAACACATTCATGAGTCTTGTTGCCACCAAAACCAACTTTTCCAAGTCAGGAAACACAGGTGCCCAACTTGGTATTGTGACTAAAGTCCAAGGGCTGAGTCAGTAGCACTGGTTGTTAGAGAAAGAAGAGGACTGCAGTTCTCCCAAGACCCTGCTTGGTTCTTGGACACCACCACCACCCTCCTACTCAGCCCCGGGGCTGGGGACTGCACTGTCAGCAGCTCATGGGCCGCTGTCTGTGCCAGAGGCGTAACTTGGCCTCTGCTCTTCCCACTGGTTGCTCCAAGTACCTTTTGGGAACAGTAAGATGCAAAGGGGCAGGGGAAAATGCTGAAGGACAAGATGATCTTTTGGAAACTGGCACAGACCCATCAAAATCAATGAAACAAAGCGCATTTACAGCGCCAAAAGCTCTTAACTACTATTTGCTGGATGAGTATTAGTAACCTTCTAAGATACCATAAGCTACAAAAATTCTCTTCCCTCCCAACAGTTCAGACTGTAGATAAATCTCCCCACGTATGTGGCAATTTACAGCACAAAGTACACTTCTTCCAATGCGATACATTTAGGCTGCTGTTTGGTGAGGAACACTAGTGCAGGCAATGGATGATGATATACTGCCTGTGCTGAAGGAACCAGAGCTCAATTATATTGACATCTGTGGAGTAATGATTTTGTCCAAGGTGTTTAAGGTTAGTCACGTGTGTAAGTGCCTTGCTGAACCAAGCATCAGAGATGAAAATCATCCATCATTTATGTGTCTTAGGCTTTCAGATCAACTAATCTTTCTCTGCAGCTCATGTCCTGCAAACAAACCAACCTATGCGCTAGCCACCTCGTCCTATTTTCTTCTTATGAAAGTGGCAGCAAAACCAATGGTTTTGTTTGGTTTGTTGCCATTTAGTTATTAAAATGAGGGAGCTCTATTTCCCGAGATCTCCACCAAGTTTAACGTGTTAGCAAATACTGAGGAATTGCTTTAAAATAATGTGACGTAAAACCCAGGTCTAGTAACCCAAACCCACAATCATTAAGTTATGGGTTTTGGCAAATTACACTGCTTTTTTTGTTGTTGTTGTTTAATCCTTCCCTTCCAGCTGACAAGAGAGAGCAAAATGGAGGGCAGGGGGAAGAGGAGGAGAAAGTATATACCCTTATATTTTCAGCATAAGAAGAGAATGAAAGGATGGTGGTGGCATGGGGCTGTCAGACAAAGCAGAGCGAGTTCTGCCTGCCTCTGCCCTGCAGTTGGGGGATGTGGATGAGGAAGGGTGAATCGCTACCAAACTGCAAAGAGTCTGAATACTTCTATTTTCAGCCTGTCCTAGTACAAGAATGGAAATTATTACTTCAACGTTAGCCAGATTCAAATGACACTAAATGTCACTGTCAGATGTTATTTTTTTCCTTGCCAGAAATATGCCCAATTTACATAAAAATCAGACATCTAACATGTAAATGAATTAAATAATTAGCTAGCTAATGCAAATATCATCTTGACACTATTAACCCTGCAGCAACTAGATACTGGTTTGTACCACAAAATTTAGACCTGCTCCCCCTCCTTCAGATTAGGGCTTCCTGATATTTATACTTCCGTTTTATTTATTTTTTAGTTTATATTTAGAGGTGTATCGCAAATTTCTGGCCTGTTTTCCAAACACAAACTCTGCCATGATTTGTCCAACCCCCCCCCTCCTTTTCCTGGGGTCTTTAGTCCCCACAGAGGCTATGGGTATGCATCTCCTGAACCGACTGCAGTGCTATAGCTATATAAATCACAGCTGCAAAGTCATGACCTCATCAGGATCAGAGACTCAGGTGGGAGGGTTTGCAAAGCAGGTAACAAGAAGTTTAGCAGGATGTTAAGGAGAAGGGAAGGGAGGTACCAAGAATAAACTCTTCTTGCATCTGAAAAATTGAAATTGTACCTTGTTCCAAGAGTGGCTTTCTTTTCGCTGCCAACTGAAACAACTTCATTGCCTAGGCAGAAAGGGTCACATCCTATCAAAAGCTGTCCCGGACACCCTGCAGACACATCTGTAATTGATACCGTTCAAGCCTTCTTTACTGTGAACAAAGCACAGTAGATACCAGAACTAGCAATTGCTGTATGATTCGCTAGGTCAGTGCTTAGGGTCCAGCTGATGGCAGTCTCTCTCCTAAATAATTAAAGATGAAGAATGGGTCTCTGATATAGTTTCTCTGTTCATAATTACTTTTAAAAGACGGAAGATTTGGAAGCGTAGTCCTTGAAAGCACGCCTTCCTTATTACTTGAGAAATGAAGACAGGGGATGGAGTCTGAAGCATAGTAATGTACTCATTCTTGCTACAGTGTCCTTAAAAAGAGGCTACCTAAGGATTTTGAAAGTTACTTGGGAGCTGAAAGATGGTTGAAACTGAACTTTTGTTTAAGGCAGCACAAATGTGGCCACATACATTAGTACAAGGTGGAAAATCAGTATTTGGAAATTGAACTGATTTCTTTGGGGGCTGTTTTTGTTTGATTTTTTCCTGACATGGAAAACCTGAATGCCGTGCACTGAGGAGCTGCTATATTTAGGCAGAACCCTGCCTAGGTATTTCTGCCAGTTATTAAAGCTGTTGGGCACAATAAAATGCTGTATCAGATTTGTCTATGTTTGTTATTCTCCTAATTTAAGCCATGTGGGCTGAAAATTCTCACATGGAGTTTCTGCCTCAAGCTCAGTTAGAAATATTTAGGTAAGAGGGAAGCAGCTGTTGCCGATGAAAGAGCTCAGTCACTATAAGCTGCTTCCAACACCTGCCCCAGCTTCCCTCCCAAAATAAACTTGAATTTTTTCTCTTACTTCTCTTACACCTATTCTGGGAAAAGAACTTTAGTGAAGTTTGGCATGGAGGATCAGTGAATATCCAGAATGCTATTCCCTTGAAACAGCCATCCAAATTTTGCCTTTGATTTTGCAAACATGAGGGCAAATTACTAGCTACATTAGCCTGATCGTACTCTTACTAATGCCAACAGAAAGACTTCCATTCATTTCCATGGGAGCAGACTCTCAAGTTTCATCGATACTCTCATCTCACATCCAGAGCAGTCTTTCATTTCAAATAATTTACTAATAATTTATTAAAAAGATCACAGCCACAGGTATTTCATACTGAAGACAAGGGAAATATTCTTCCTTTTGTTTCAATGCATTTTAACAAGCCATGATTGTCCTGTTAGCTTAAGATGCAAGGACCAGAAGTTTTAAGAGAACCTCAAGGTCAACAATGCCTTGAAGAAAAGCTGCTACAATCTACCCACCCTTCACAAGGTGCTGTCTCCCTCTCTTCAAAAAGGGGCCAAGACTACACATTCCCAGAAATCCCAAGCCAACAAGCTGCTTTCATTACACACTTACAAGTAAGACTTTTCCCATCTGCTGCATTTCCCCTGTTTTAGAAAGTCACAGGATTGTTATGAAGATTCATGCTTAGATTTTTTGCAGCTCCAAACATGAAGGGGTGTTTATGACATCTGCGAGTTAAACTGTAAAATCCCAGCCTGCTAATGACTTCTTTTTTGACCCCCCGAGTCCCCTCAAGCTTTAAGATGAAAGCTACCCTTTTACCCGCTATGTCCTTCCAAGAGCAGTGAAGGAAATCAGCCCCTTTGCTCTTTCAGAGACATGTGAGGCCAAGTCCTCCTGCTAAAAAAGCATCTCCATGGAAACAAGTAGCCACTCTACCCCTCCAGCCTGAAGGCAAGCAGGGCTAGGAAAAATTGCTGTAGTCCTGCTGTTCCTCAATTAGGAAGAAAATCAGCCATAGCTTCACAATGTTTGATTACTCCCTGCATTGTCATTCTCGTACTGCAGACAGAAATTTCTTCTACCCTTCTGATGAAGAGGCTGCGGAGATGGCAATACTCTCGGCCCCCCGAACTTCTGGGATATTTTTTTTTTTCTTTCTTTCTAATGGTTGCCAGGATGAGCTCAGCTGCTCCAGCCAGACTTCGTGTTTCTCCCTGATGGTTCTGGCAGTTCAATGGTAGGCAAGGTTGAATATTAAACATGATTAGCTGTTCTGCATAGAAATTAATACCAGCTATCTTCCATTTAGTGGAAGCCCCTCACAATTAAAAAGCACTTCTAAATGAAGGTACTTGCAGCCAGGAATAAAAATTTCCCTTATTGTTGTTATCAAGGGACACATACGCATTCAAATCTACTACTACATGGACAAAATGCAAACAGCAGGAATTCAAAAGCAATTCACAAAGCAAATCAAAGTAATTTTTACCACCACCACAAAAAAAAAAAAAACCAACAAAAAACCCCCAAAAAACCCACCCCAAAAACCCAAACAAATAAAAAAACCCTACTATCTCTACTAACACCTGACAAGATTTGGGGGCTAAATTATGGCTTAACATCCTTCAGCCACCCAAGTTGAAAGTTGTTGCAAGTTCCTGGCACAATGCCTTTCTGTATCATTTACCATACGCAGCTGATTGATTCCCCCCGCATACACACATGCATTAACTTCAGCTAAATTATTTTTATGAAGAATACTTGCATGTTCCTTGATCTGCTTCCTGTTTAGAGGAAAACAGCGATTCTTTTAAAAACATTCTTAATCAGTTCATTTCTACACAGGCAATGTGATACCTGCCTTGAAAAAAATAAAGCTTCTCTCCATGTAAAGGCAGAAGGGTAGAGAGAGAATTTATGATGAGATTTTCTAAGGGAGAAAAACCCTTGAAACTGGAAATGGGAGGTAAAATAATAGATACTTCAGCAGCATATCTTGATCAGAAGACAGATATTTGTTTATTTAACATCTAAGGCCAGCTATCGGTTTGCAGACATCTGTAGAGTCTTGGTGAAATAAATGTACCTGAATCAAATGATACCAGCTAATGATAAAAATCTCAGGTGCTGACACAGCACAACACCCTCTGAAAGCTAGCTCAGCTGCAATAACCCTGAAGGCCTTTTTAGTCTGGATATCCATGCTCCAGGCCTTAATTATACCAGGCAGCTCATTCTCATCTTTTATGTAGAAATAACAGGTGAATCAGCCTGCAAATCACATCACAAGGTGAGCTCAACAAGTAGTTGCCCCACTCTTCAGACACAAATGCACTGAAAACCATGCCCTGT
>VZTL01068649.1:19578-35243 GCA_013400535.1 Scopus umbretta | reverse complement strand
GTGGTATGTCCAGAAATGTCTATATTATCATCTCCATATTCACAAATGTGTCTCATATTTCTAAGTATGTAATTGATGCCTGTGATTTATTGTAAAAGTAAAGGCCACTATTACAATGACTTTAGTAAAAGTCATGACATATTGTAGAAATGAAGAACTGCAGAGTCCTCTGGCACATTTGACTCCGGAATGGACACTATATTTGCAAGTAAAATTGGTTTAAGATATTTATGTATTCGGATGAATAATCAAAAAATGCTCATTAAAGCATCAAAGGATGCTGACATAGCAAAATGCTCTCCTCTGACCTTCATTGTTTTGCATTGTCCATTTTGACTGTTTCTTGTCTCCTGCCAAACAGAATAAATTCAGCCTTTGAAATTATTCTCCAGCAATACCCTCTTTCAGCTATTTCCACTATCCATTACAATGTTCTTTTATCCTTCTTTCGGAAAGGGTACTGCGCAGTGGTGGGATCTTGTGAGTTAACCCCGTTTCAGTATCGTAAGAGGTCATCAAGACAAAGATGACACTATTTTTGTGAGCAACTAAGGAAAAGCAAGGAAAAAGCACGGCATTAATTTGCCCTTCTACCTGCATCACAGACATCAACTTCATGGTTGTCTAATTTTTAGGGCCCGAGATCAGCGATCCAGATGATCCCCACTTGGTCCCACGTACGCCTTCTCTGCACATACAAACACCGACCCACAGGCAGATTCCCTAAAACAAATACCTCCTGGTGCAACCAGGCCGGCTGCTGCTGGAGGCAGGACTAGGACCACTCCCCAGGTATGCCCCGAAGCCTTCATCGAGCCTTAATAGAGCGAGTTGGGTATATTAACATGCTGGCATGTTACTAGCATCCAAAGCAAAGTGTGAACAAGGATGAAAAATTTTAGGGCAGAAGCCAAAAGACTTGGTGCCCTGGTAACGAGATAACAAAACTATGATGATAGCTGCCACAGCTGTCAGCATCCAGATGCCTTCTTCTGTGCTTTGGTAGGCATTCTAAAGTCCAATTCCACCAGAGAAATAAACAAAGAAGCCCAACCAAAGCTTCATCAACCCCCAAAACACAAAAAGGCACTTAGAACATAACCCAGCAAAAGGAAGGTAAAACACACATCACTAAAGTATGCTTTAAGCAGAATTCAAGCACTGGTGTCTAAAATGGCAGCGTAGGGATTTCCAGGATCACTAAGTGTTGAGGACATCTCAGGTCCTGACACTGCACCTTACTGCATCTCTGGAAAGCACCACAAATATCCACAGCTGCGTCCCACACAAGCTCACCTTGCCTCGCCCCAGGGTACTGCTGAAACAGTCACCATCCGCCCGTGCTCTCCATTTTCTCTCTCTATTTTTGGTTTAAGTGAGGCTCAACAGTAAAAGAACTACAAGGTATTAGATGAATACTGTCAAGTTTGAGAGAGGCCAGAGACAAGTCCCTGAGCACATGAGGGACAGCAGGGAGCTTCTCTGACACACTCCTGTTCAGCGAAACTTAACATTGGTTCTTACATGACAAGAGAGTGAATAATAGCACTAGTTTTTACTTATTTTGCTTATACATACACAGTATTTTTTTTTTCCTTAGTGCTGCCATTATGCTTCTCTTCAATCTGACTGCTAGAAAAAAAGGTTAGGGATCGATGGTTAGATATGGGGCAGTTAATCCTAAAAGACCGTTCTTCCAAATGTTTTCCCCAGAATATCACAAGACTTTTAGCATACACAGTTGATCACCAAGAAACTGAACTGCCGTGGTCAAAGTTAAACGCGTATCTTGTACTTGATTACGTGACATGACAACTTAAATAAGTACATGTAACAGCTATTATTCTGTTAGTCATAATTTCAATCAGCAGGCGTCAAACATCATTAGCTATGATAGCTCTGGGATTTTGAGATTTATTTTTTTTTTCAAATGAAATATAGCCTTAATGGAATATTGCGAGGTGTATTTGTAATTATGTATCAGCTTGGCATTTGGCTTTTCCTCTGGGGAAAAAAAGGTGGTATTTATGTTAAGCAAAGTGACAAAGGAAGCTCTACAATAATTCTCATCAGAAAGGAAAGAATAGGAAACAACAGAACCACAGATCTTGAACTAGCACAAGGTGCTAGGAGTATATTTTGTCTGACCTTGGCTTATTTTTGTACTTTGTTTTTCAAAACTGAAGTAGCTTAGATTTGACATTTCTGTAGCATAGGAGGAGGGGGAAGTTAAAGTGCTAATGAGGAATATTTTTGTTATGATAAAAGATCTTTGTTACAAAGAAACCTCAGTTTATTATTAAAATCCACCATTTTATGGGTCAAATACTAAAGTTTAAAACTCAAATGTTACCTAACCATGCACCTGCCAATTCCCTTTTATAACATACTATTTTTGATAGGTGTCTTAAACTAAGCTTTTAATACAAATCCACATGAGCACTGGTTCTGTACCAAAGCTTTAGCTGTTCTCACTTGGATCCCCACAAGCCATTAAACACATATTCTGTTCATTCAAACAGCTTCACTAAAGCTATTATTAATTTTCAGACTAGTGAAGTGATTTTCACATTAAAAATGAACGCAAACAGAAGCCAGTAATGGTCTATTTCATAAGCAATACATACAGAGGAAGAAAGTATTAACAAGCGCTTGCATATATTTACCCACTTTTTTAAATTTTATTTTACAAACAACGTATAATAAATGTTTTTAAAAGATGTTAAACATTTTGCCAAGAATGCCATTAACACAATTCAAAAACTTCCTCTAGAGACCCATCCACCATCATACCTAGCTCAGCTCATTGGACTGTAATTGCCACTGCCCAGTACTTTTGCAAAGCAGAGCATACGAGCAATAGGTAGATGCAAACTGTTCATGTTTTGTTTTGATAACGAGTTAAACAGAATTTAAAGTGGCTTATGGTTACTATGCATGAAAAAACCTTCAGATGGAATCAAGAATAGTAAGAATAACTGACAGCTGGGTTTTGAGCCATAGTGCTTCCATACTCATTCAATTAGACAAGAGACTTTTCTGCCCAAACCACAGCTAACCCCCATTGAAACACATGTCTTTCCCTCAATCCTCCATTATCAACATTTGGGGAAGATAAACCCCAACAAACAAACAACACCCCTCCCAATACTTGTTAAAGAGCCACCTTTCTCTTCTCAGGGCACTCCAAGAGCAAACAAGTTTTTCCACACAAGTTGTTCATTGGGGCATACTGATTCGGGTTTTAAGACGCCCCTGCTGCAGCTCAGGTGAAAGCAGTCTTTTGTAGCTGCTCTAAAGAGATTTAAATATCCTTACAGATAAAACAATTACGAGCCTGATAGCACAGCCATAATCCCCAGCACATCCAAATGCACAGCATATTAGATTAAACCTCATAAAGCATAAACACATGCAGCCAACATAACTTTTCTCACGTCTAAGTCAAAGATAGAGCACTATTTTCCTGCCCTCTCCCCAAACCCAGCCACATGTACAAAGGCTGGCTCAGCCCACGGACTCCTACCTGGCTCCTGCCCGGACAGAGAAGCAATTGCCATCCTGCAGCCATGAGAGAGCAGAGCTCGTGCAGGCTGAGAACACAAGTATCCCACAGACAGAGCAGGAGAAAAGCTCTCTGTGGCTGCTGAAGGGTGAGTGCAAAAAGCCAAGGGTGAGGCGGTGGTGAGGTGGGGAGGACCCCCAGCTGCAGGTGATAACGACCTCATCAGCACACCCAGGCGATGCACACCTGAGTGGCTCCCCAGGGGATGCCGCAGCAGTGTTCTTAGTGGGTTATGCTACAGCTGAGGTTATTTATTTGATTGGAAATGCTGGCTGGCACTCTAAAAAAACATCAGCCACTTGGTTTTGTTCACCTGTTTGTAAACTGTAGTTTTATATCCATACGTTGGGTTTAATCCAGACTACATGAGGAAGTCCTATTATGCTGAGTGTTTCCTACGCACGTGAAGGAGATAATATGCTGTTTTCATAGCACGATCCTTGTATCAAGTGTCAGAGGAGTTGCACAGTATTCGTGAGCAGGAACGAAGGATTGCTTCATTCCCCATTTCCATTTCAATTCGGTTTGGCCTGGACTAAAATTAGCTCTAACAATGCACCCAGTGCTGCATTCTCTTAGACCCAACAGAGTGTTTTCAAGTGTTATTTGTCCTTCACATCATTGTAAACAAAAGATTTACCAGCTGACTTCAGCAAATGCAGGACAAAATTCCTTGTCTTCAGCAGAACGCAGGCTGATGAAGGTACCTGCAGAAAAGCAGGCGAGTCTAGAAAGACGAGAATGCCCCGAAGACCGCTCTACCCTCTGAGCCATACGCTCAAAGCTGATCAGACATTCAAATATTCTTGCAGTGACTAATGGCACATAGGGAGTAATTGTCCATATCTGAGGATTGTCATCATGTAAACTAACAGAAGTGATTAAATAGAAATGGCAAAAAGATCGATGAAGCACTGCAAGGATTCTATGGAATCCTTCATGCATATATCCCAAATGGACTGGGCAGGACTGTGGCCCAGTGAGACAACTAAGCATAGGATTATTAAACTCATGTAGAACCACATGTGCCAACTAACCATAAAACCATCTGAATTTGGGGGCAGAGGGGTTTATGCCTTCTCTGCACTTCCCGTTACTTCTAGTAGAAAGCCACACAAAATAAAGTCTACAGGCTTTGGTCGTTTCTATTCTTGCAAACGCATTCTCTACGGAAGTCACCATTTCCCTTTCATGCTTCAATACAGAAAGCTCTTTCAGTGTACAGCTAATATCTCCTGTCCTTAGTTTGAAAATATTTCATTGACCAGCTCCTGAATGTGGCACAAACCTTAGACCTTGATCTACTCTGCTTAAGCCAGTGGGAGTTTTTTTAGTCCTTCAGTACGGCTCAGAAGAAATAAACTTGTCTTCACTGAGCCATCTCAAATGAGTTTTCTCTGCCCTTACTCATGTGTAGTGTTGTGGCTGCTGTATTCTCAGTGATTTAGGGGGAAAAGCGCAAGAAGACATGGCTCAGTGAAAGCAAAAATGGTACAGGGTTTTGGAAATGCAATGCCAAGCATCATTGCTGAACTCTGTATTGTAGCCTTTTTTAATTCTGTCTTGGGGGAAGAAGTCCACTCAGTGCCCTACCCATAAACAGGGGTGGTATCGTGAACAGAAGAAACTTCTGTGCAAAGGTCTGAATACATATGTTGCCACAGAACAAAATGAAAATGAAAAATAGGCCTTACAAGCCAAATGAGTTCAAAAATAGTTTTCCCGGGCCAGAATTTCTTATGACTAGATCTTTTCAGCCCTAACCAGTGCTAAGAAAGTAAATGCTTCTTTGAAGCCAGGTTTCAGCTAAAAAAAAGGTATTCCTTTGTTTCTCCTTTGCTGGCATGAGCTCTAACTCCTTTCTGTTGATACTGCCTCTTTCTTCCTATGTTAAGTAAAAATATATGACTGGAGCTGGGCAAGTTTAATAGTTGGGCTCAATTCCTACTTTTGTAAACAGTTTCTTTATCTGAACGACATCTGCAAATTGAAAAAACAAACTGGAAACCTAACCAAACCAAACTTTGTGGTATTATCTGATAGATTGAAAAAGGTGTGAAAATAGCCTCACTAGCATCTCTTTCCCATGTGAACTCCTGTAAAAAAAATAAAATCCTTATATCTCAAACTTAATAAAGTTTACACTACAGAATGTATTCTGAAGTAATTTTCCTATATTTAAACCAGATTTCCTTCTCCTGTGTCATGCTGAAGTCACATCAAACATGGATTTGACTTGATTCATATTAGAGAGATGGGGGCAATTTCAGTGCTTGCTCTGAAACTAGATTTATCTGGAATCAGAAATTCTTGATGGTACTATCTGAGAAAACCACTTTTGTTGCCCTGATGCTTACAGGCTAGAAAATCCCCTCAGCAAATTCATGCAATAATCGTCATCATCATCATAACAACAACAACAACAGAATGAAAGTAAGTTAGTACTTCCCTGAAACACTAGGATCGCTTTCTGCTAGATAAACAAGACTGAGCTGGAGAATTCTGCTCTGATTTCCATCGTTATTGATCATGTGGGATGTTTCACTTATTCTTGAAATATCTGGCTGTACACTCAGTATAACTTCTGTAACCTATTAATCACTGTGTTGTTTCTGATTAACAAAGAGACCGATTTTTGTCAATATACTACTAATCAATATGTTACAAAAGTTGCTGGCAGCTGCAACAATCCCAAACATTTATTAATACCATCAGAAGAAAGGCTGAGTATGAAAGCTGGAAACTCACCCAAAACACCCACAGGCTTATAGATTTTATCCAGTTTGTATGCACGGGCATTACCACAGCACTAAGGATTTATACACTGGCTACTTGCTTTGAATGAATTACTGACAAAAGTTCAATTCTGCATAGAACGTCAATGAAATTCACAGCCACGAAACTGACGCCCTGTTCTTAAAGACTCAAAGTATTGCATTTGTATATCAAGCTTTATTGACAGGAACTCTGCACGCTCAAGCCCAGGGCTGAAATAATTGGTAAGGGTCTATGAATGAGGACGCTAGTTCACTTCAACAGATTAGAGGGGTCTGTGAGGGTCCCTCGTTTTCCAAATGCAACTACCTGATATGCATCAGCGGAGTTCCTAAGGGCCAGCAGCTCCGGTGTGCCATGGGGCTGGATGTACTCTCTGTGGGGAGAAGGATCACAGCTGCTTCCATTTTTTGATAGTCTCTATACAGCTACTGAAAGAAAAAAAAAAATCATGTCAAGCACTTTATAGGACAACCAAATAATTCTTGGTCAGACAGAGGCCCGTGAGCGTGTTTGAGTGAAAGGCCACCTACGGAGCTGTAAAGCATTACCTTTTAAAATCAAGGTGATTCCTCTCCGTCCTTAGGGGCTGCTTAACACAGCCACTGTCTTTAAACACCACAGAGTTCAGCCTCTGAAGAGCTGTCCTTCCAGATACATGCTGGAAATCCAACCCTGGAGCAAAATATGGAAAGTTGAGTGCAAAGATAATAATGCCTCAGTGCCTCTTGTGCTTCAGGGGATTCTCCCAGGAATTATGTTCATGTGGGATTTAGAGACTTTAATACACCCCTCCTTGACTACGACCACGAAAAATCATCTGAAGACAGACTGCTTTTTATGTCATCAGAGTAAGTGTTGGTACTATCGTTCCCTGCACCAAATCATGGTAATGTTTTTAGCCCCATAAATACAGCATCTCAGTATACCACCTATTTCATAGAATTGTTTAGGTTGGAAAAGATCCTTAAGATCATCGAGCCCCACCGATGTACGCTTCCGTTCCATGTTGGAGTCCACTGGCAGGATTTCTATTTCTAACTGCCAGTATTTCACTCTGGAGACAGAACTAGTTGGTCATTCCAATGCCAGTCGTTCACTTACAGAATGAAAATTAACTTTTTTCTGTGCTGGGATTTGCTGTTCATTCAGAATGATTCGCCTACCTGCTTGACTTACAATATTCATAATTAGTGGACAATCTTTTACACTGTTAACATGATGAAATATTAGATGGAAAGAGGTGGAGTTAGCTGCTCACCATGAAAATGTTCCTGGTTTAGAATCATAAGGTGACTTCATAATTTAAGAACTGACAAACTTTTAGAAGGTGCGGACTCAATTCTCACATGTGATTCACCCTCCCTCCAATGCTTGCTCTGCCTCCCTCATCTTCTTTGATTAGGCATTGACCATGTTCCCCAGGAACAGGGAGAGCATCTAAGACAGTCTGGCTCTGAATTCCACCATATTTCGCTGAAAATAGTTCAATAGAAAGAGACAGTTTCCTGAATATCACTTTTTCATTGCAGTTTTTTCAATTGTATGGCCTTATACACACATGTCTTTTTTTTTTCCCCCCTCCTTTTTCATACAGGACCCTTCGTCAGGCTGCTGTGTTGCGAACAAGAAAAAGTGACAACCACCACCAAACCACTGCAGAAAGGGGTCCGTGTTCATATTACCATTTTACTGCTGCAGGTTCTTAGAGATGTTGTTGGGAGAAACAGTATGAAATTAAGGTATTGGACTGAGGACTCTTCACGTATGAGAGGCAACCCCGATTTTGATGCAAACCACCAGGAGCTGTACCCCTACTTAAAAAAGATAACCTGTGTTTGGAATTGTAAAAAGCCTTTAAAAGATGGGTAGACTGAACAGGAAGAAATAGATTAATAGATCTCCGTGTAAGCATAATTGATTTTGGGCATGTACTCCCAAATACCTTCACCAATGATTTATTTTCATTTGGTGGCTATAACACTGAGTTCAATCAGATCCTCAGGGAGCCATCCATCAAACACATCATCAACAACAAGAAGTTCTGCCCTCTCTTTCTATTTCATCTTTCCTTTTTCTTTTATGTGTGACTTAAAACAAGAGGTCAGTTTTCTTTTAAAAATAAATAAATCACTGCTAGTTATTGAAGTATTTTTAGGTCAGATAACCCACCAGTATACATAACAATTGAATTTTTCCCTGAACCACAAATTTTTCCTTTCTCTGGGTTTATAGCAACAGCCAAGAAAGTTTCGAAAGACATAAGGAAAAGAATGGTTTGGACAGCTGAGCAGAATTATTAACAACTTTGCCCCTTGTGCCCATGCACACACCCCAACAAGTTACACACCGTATACAGAAAATCATCAGGCACTTTCAGTATCCCCACTCCTATCAGTCAGCAGTGAGACCCGGCACAACCACACATCGAGCTGTTACTGTCTAAGCCAACTCCAAAGCTGATAAAGCATCTCCCATCTGCTGCAATTCCAGCTCTGCTCAGCCTCTGCACACCGAGAAGGGAGAGCTAGTGCCATATTTAAAGTGCCGATGATAAAGCTTAAACAATCTTTTCTGCTGTTGCTATTTTTGTGCAAGGAACATTTTCTTTAAGGATTTATACTTGGTGCTTTAACAGGGCTCATCATTCTGGTAATGAACAAAATAGGAGAGACAGCTATTAATAAAAGGAGAACGCCTGAATGCCTCCAGCACGCTCCTTCTGCCTTTCAAGTAGAAGTGCCACGGGAAAGAAGCCCCAGGCCAGGCTATCTTCATTTTCCTCTAGGAAAAATTGCTGAGGAAGACTCTAAAGAGCAGTTTCTGCAAGGGGTCCCTCTCAGACATTTTCCCCAGAATTGCCAGCGTCGCATGGCACCGGGCTTCACTCCTAGTACTACAGCCTTCAGCCTCCACTTCAGCGCTCCTTAAAATCCACACCAATACACTTAGCTGCCTGTTCCAACAGCCTGGACCTGCATTTTGCCTCTGGTAGCACTCTGCTGCTTGCCTACAATTGATTTTCTTAGATAGAGGGAAGTTTGTATAACCTCTATTCCTTTCACCTCAGGCTGCAGGAAGAGGCTTCAACAGGGTACAGAAAAGGTGGGGGGAAGGAATGTGTGTAACACAGTAAAGGAAAAGAACTAGGGGGGAAATACCAGTAAGCTGCAGCCAGGGTTAAAATGATCTCAGACACTGAATGATGACAAAGGAGGATGGAATAAAAACGTAAGTCAGACATGAAATTTGAAAAATAAATGTTGTACTATGTCCCAACCATCCTCTTTTTGGATTATCTATTTTTTCTGCACTTACTTGAGTAGGAGATTGTAGATTTTGAGGAACAGCAATACAATTCTTTCAAATCACATTTAAGAAATGAATGGACAGCAGTACTTTTAGGTATGTAAGGTCATTGAAATGGGGCATCTCTCCCATATTATCATATTCTACACATTATTTTTGGTGACATTTAAGTAACACTGAACTCCATTAGGGCAGAAAGCATATGGTAATTTTGTGAACATTTTCTCAACTTCTTCCCTTGTTTTTCATCGTTTTGACCTAATCAGGCCAGGGTGCAGACGATACATGTGGTGAGCACACAGTTTGGACATTCGCAGTCCCATACCTTCTTCCTGATTATATTTTCATAGACGCAAGGAAAAGTTGAGGTAGGAAGGCATCTTTGGTGATCATGTAGTCCAGCCACCACTCAGAGCACAGTCAATTAGAGCAGGTTGCTCAGGACTGTGTCCAGTTGGGTTCTACGTATCTCCGAGGATTGAGACTCAAAAACATGTCTGGGCAATCTGTTCCAAATATTTGATCATCACCAAAATAAAACAAAACAAAACACAAAAAAACCCAAACCCCCAAAAAGCCCAAACCCCAACAATCCCTTAACTGGAATTCCCTGAAAATCAAATTATATCCATTGCCTCTTGTCCTGTCAAGATTCTGCATTCAGAGCAACACAGGGCAGGAAAGGAAAAATCTTTTCCTCTTTTTTGCTCAAGACAATTTTATTTCAGAAACCCTTAGCTGCAGGTATAACTGTCAGTGAAGTCCAAAGTCATACTGCCTGTCCCTATGCTTAATCTACAAAACTTTAATGAAACGCGATTAGTTAAAATGAAATACAGTCCCCAAGTAATTGAGATGGATTCAGATTTAATTCATCTTTACCAAAAGAGTTGGAAAAGTTGATGGGGAAAAAGGTAATTTTTCTTTTCTAAAACAGCTCTCAGCACAAGCCCGCCCCTTTTTTCTGCAAAAAAAAAAGGCCTAAAATACCTCTCTACAGTGGCAAACCCGATCCTTCATGAAAATGCAAGTAGTATAGGAATTTACAATACAATGTAGTATATTTTCAGCTTTTTGAGGACTAAAAATTGGGAATCCTTCTGCGGTATTCTCATGGAAAGCTTTACCATACTAGCAAAGGCAAGGTTTTCCTGAAGTTTTGTTAAAGCATCCTAGATGAAATGACAGAATTTAAGCAGCTAACCTATTCCTGCCTTATTTCTTAGATTCAACTGATTAAAGTGCTTATAGCTTCTAGCTGAAATGTGTCTGGAATAACAAAAGAAACAACATGTCTTTGAATGTTACTGAACACAAAGAAACATCTGTGGAAGAGAACTTCCTTTTTCAAACACTGGGTATATTTCTTTACTAATTCCAGGGCACGTTTCTTAGAAGCTGGTATCAATAGTGCAGCTTCCGTGAATGTTATATACACAAGGCATGGATTTTGGTGCCAGCATGGTGTGGCACTGCTTCCCCCCCCTTTTGGGGCCTAAAAACAAAGATCTGTTTAGTCATCAAAATGAATTCTTTTGCACAATCTTAGTTCTAAACCAGAAATACTCCTGTTTATGATCATCCAAACAGTCTGCTGATTAAACCATGCTCTATGACTTAGATGACCAAATGTTTTGCTCTAATGGAGATTATCCATGGAGAATAGTTGCATGCAACCTTTAATTTGCATTTTGGTACAAGACCAATACATTTCAAATTGACAGTTTCAAAAGGCCAAACACCATTGTCAAAACATGCAAACTAATAAACTTTAAAAAAAAAAAAAAATCAACTATTTCTTCAAGGCCATGAACTGATCACTTAACTGTCTCCTGTACGTGTGGGGGCCCCCAGCCACACAGTGCCTTGTTAGTACTCTACAGAGGCAGTAAAATATTGGTTTTATTCACCACACAAAATCTTCTATTAAAAAAATATGGTTCCTGTCTTCTATTTTATGAATATTTTAAAACTGTAAGTACATTTTTTATGTTCTTCATCATTAAATACTACCATTCCCTTACTGTTCCATGTGCTGATTTATCCCTACTGAAACCAATAATAGACAATAGAAGAGAACCCACAGCATTATTAATTACCACAGGTGTTAATTAGGTGTTACACATGGGAACAAGACAGATAGCAAGACAAACAGCAGTAAGACAGACAGGTATGGCTGAGTACCTCACACTGTCCTAGAAAGATGGATGATGCATCACTATTTGTGTAAGCTGATAGGAATGACCTTCTTTGTCATAGAAGACACACTGTGGTAAGAAATATTAAAAGAGGCAAGTATCAAAAACTAAAAATACAGTAGAAATGCAAAAACGAAGAAACAAGGAAGTATTTCCTCAGCTCAGCTGAGTCCATTAAGTAAAATAAATGAAGCATCCCAACTGAAGAAAACAATGGCAACTGCAGTGTGTGACAATGATTGCCATTTTGAAAGATGGCTAGCTGGCTTCCCACAGGCTCCCGTTCACTTTGGTTAATTGTATCCCAGCAGTAAAGAATGACGACGTGTCAAAGTTTTCTCATGCCTTTTTTTTTTTTTTTCCCCTCTCTCTTTAATTTTAATTGCTATTTTATTTTTAAATAACTGGCAGATGCAGAGCCTAGTTATGCATTTTGTATTAACCAGTCAGCAGAGAAGAAAAAACAAAATCGCTGCGGCAATGGGATGGAGAACAAACCCCAAGCCCTTCCATCCCAGCTGCTGTCCGAACGCGTGGGCTGTAGGACCAGGCTCCATCTCAGTCCTTTGCTGGCCCTCTGCTCGTTGCCATCTTTGCTGTGTGGGAGCCCAGCATCAGAGGAGAGGGGCAGGATGGCACTGGTCAGCAACCTGCTGGTCAAGTGTGCTCCTCAAGAAAAGGTAGCACGGGTGTGACGGGATCCAAAGCCTCTTCTTCTGGGACATAAAGCAAAGGTCAGATGAAATAGAACTAGTTCAAGAATTTGTTAACACATACATCGAAAGTTTTGAAGGAACTGAACTTCCCTTTTAGCTCTTTTTCTTAGGATTTGGCCAAATCCTAAGGAAACCAAGGAAGGAAACAAGAACAATACCCATGATAGGGATTTTTTTGAATCTTGCTAATGACGCCAGTTTTGAAAACTTGCACTTATCTGAATGGCCTATTATAGCACAGTTTGTAACTGAGAGACTAAATTTCAACTGAAAAATATAATGAAGCGATTCAACTGGGTTGCCAAGTCATTTAATGGGGCTAAAATTTTCAAAGGAGACAACAACATGCTACCTGGTGAAGTTACGTCAAACTTTAATGAGATCATCGGAAGGTTGACATGCTGTGATACGAGTTAGGTGAAAAATATTTCAAATGAGAAAGGCAAGTATTTTGCTTCTTTGTGCCAACTGCACACTTGGGTTTGCAGGAATAAAATGAAACAATTTAATGGAGTTCCAGAATGTCATAAAAGTGCCAAGATATCAAGTATCCAGAGAGCCTTCATGCTAAGATAAACAAATCACTTCCAAAACAAGACTTTCTGATGCGAGAAAAGCCAAAAAGAAAGCAAAAAGAGAAGAAAAAAGGCAACTATTAATAATTTTTTTAAAAAAAAAAAAGCTTTCATCTGGTGTGATTAGATTTATGACCAGGTGTCTGTGCAGATATCCCAGTTTCTGCTTTTATCATGTCATTTGGTCAGTCTCCTAAAATACTCTGCAGTTGAACGGCATTTTGTAAGAAAGCGTATCGATACAGGGGAACTGCACTAACCCAGAACCCGTTCAACTGCACCGCCCGGGCAGGGGCTGAGCTGCAGTTGCTTCTGCTCTTCCTTCAAGAGTTTGCCTTGAGTGCACGGGCTGAAGTTGTATTTCTTGCGCTTTGTCTTAGAGACCCCAGTAGACTCACACGGCTCCTGGCACATGGAGTAAACTGAAACAGATCTAGCAAATACTTCACGTGACAGCATAAATCCCCAAGGCAGAGCCTGACTGTGTCTCTTGGATGATAGCATGGTAATACACAGCAGGAAAACCCTGTATCATTTCCCCCTGTTGCTGTCGTTTTGGCACACCTAGTTGCAATCCTCTCACTAAGAAACAGGAGAAAAGCAGTTTTCCCTGCCAAACCTTTATAGGGGAATTCTTGTTTCCTACGGAAATAAACTGAGGACTCAGTGCTCCTCCCTTCCGGCCATCCCATTACCATGACCTCAGTCCCTGCTAGTGAAAAGACAGAAACAATAAAAAGCACAGGAAATAATTTCCTCGAACACCTTGCAACAAAATACATCTCCTAACCACAAAACTGGAGTTTCTTTATTTCATATTCACGTAATAGATGAAACTCAATTTTTAGTTACACCCAAGTGAAGAAGCAAAGTATGGCATGTTGCTTCCTACCTTAATTGTTTGGATAAGGAGGCACTGCATTTGATAGAAAACCAAAGACAACAGAATCAGTCTCCCATTACAACACAGTTAACCCACATCTTTATTCCTACAATCATCTAGACTTGGCAGGGCTAATACGTAATTAAGCGACCGACCTTGGCAGTTATCAGTAAATAAATACTATCGCACTCCAGAAAGTTGCTCCATATTCTAACGAAGGTAAGGTTTTCCACATTACCTCCCATGATTTGCTTTCAATGTTTTCTGTGCCGTTGATTTCCATGGGGCCAGAAAGCTGCTAATCAGCTGAAGACTCCACAGCGTGCATCTTGACAGACATGTAATAGTTTTAAAAATATTTTTTCTATTATCTGCCAATGTTATTTAGGTTTTCTTCAAGGTCTGTAATAGAGCTCTATGTGCCGATTTATTTAAATTATTTTCCAATATACCTTGAAAATCACAGAAAATAGAAATAAATGGATAAAGCATGGAGTGCAAGGATGTGTTGCTCCAAAGTACCTGTCTCCTTGGCTCCATCTTTAGATAAGCACAGAAGCGATACAAGTCAAATGTAAAAAAATTTTAAAAACATCAGCTTAAGCAAAACAAATTACTGTATTACTGAGTAACATGAAGAACAAACAATACATGTGAAGTTCAGAGAGAAATCTGGAGTTTTTCATAGCTCTTATATAAATATGTGATCATTATCAACTCCACAACATTTTAAGATGACTGTTATCAGGTAAGTTCCTACAAAAATCTCACACTGATCTCTCTAATTTCATTCTCTGAGTTCTGAGGGAAAACCCCCGCCTCCTACCCAGCAAAGAAAGCTGAGGAAACTTAAAATGGAAATCTCCAGCTGTTATTTTTGAGGTACAAAGCTTACCACTTAAATTGTTTCATGGATTCTTATACATTTATTGCAGCAATCACAGGATCTCTATGACAACTATTATAACAAATGCTCTCTGAACACTGGTGCCGCACAACGCATTTACCATGCTTCAAATGATAAAACCACTACGCTGATTCCCATCAATTATTTTTGGAGTGAGAAATTACTCGTTACGATGCTTTCCTAAGAATCGGGAGAGGGGGCTAGCACTGAAACACACAAAAAGATCTAACATTTGGGATATTTGAGTACAGAAGCAAACGCAAGGGTTCACGGTGATGTCAGTGTTTTTCTGTCCCTCTCCCTTTAGGGTGACAGGTAGGCATCTTCCCGGCCACCTGGCTAAGCCTGGCTACATCAGCCAAGAAGTCAGCTAGAGCACAAACAACTGGGACTCAGAAGAATTCATTCTCTGGAAGTTTCTCAGCGCATTTTACCTATTTTTAAATTAAGAAATAATAAATAATAACAACAACAACAACGATAATAACAGCACGAGCAACTTCCATTCAGATCTTCTGGCGCACTACCAATCCTGTGCTCAGGCTGTTACGTCTTAGCGTTGTTAAAATGATCAGTTCTGCAGGAGCGCAACTAATCAGTGCTTACTGAAATGCTCTCCTGCCTCCTCCTCATCTCCTACAGACGATCATTAGGAATTGACTGTTTTGGCCCAAGATACGTAGATCCAGGAAGGCCAAACTGCAGTTCAAGCTGTATCATGGAGAAAATACCAAGGT
>VZTL01068649.1:4209-19411 GCA_013400535.1 Scopus umbretta | reverse complement strand
CTTGCAGATGCTGATCGGTCCTGTGACACCCCTCAGCAGCTCTGCCAGGGCGATGGCCACATGCACTGCTAAAATACAGGGGCAATCCTTTATCGAGTCATTGCACAAAAGCCTATTTTCTTTTCTTTTTCTCTTTTTCTGAAATAGGAATGAGTTGAAAGCAGCCTCCCCTGTTTGCAGCAATGCCTGTTTCCATGGCACCCAGAGCAGCAGTGGACCGCCTTATTATCAAAAGAACTCTAATAAATTTCAGCACATTGCTGGGAATTGCCTTTTTTTTTTTTTTTTTTTAAACCCAGATGACCCTCCAGCCCTGGAAACTCCAATATGTTCCAAAAGTCTATGGCGAAGTTGAACTCTTCATAGTGATGATACTTTGGGTAAGAGTTTTTTTAATCAAGAAATAAAACAGAACATACATCCCTGAGAGAGAGAGAGAAGAAAAAAATTCAAACCCCATCAATTTTTCCTAGTTACCATGGACTTGACAGAGCTCTAAATATGATTGTCTGATGAATCCTACCTGAGCAGCATCTGTCTTGCACCCGCCAAAGAGTAACCATGGATGACCTCAGAGACAGAACATCTTCTCCCTTTAACTGTGTTCTCAAAAAGCTCATATGCTGACGTGCTGCCCTGTGAATTTTTGAAAGAGAATAATGTACATGGGCATTTTACACTCAAATACACTTTTCATCACTCTGATATTCATTTCGGTAAAACCTCATGAATATGTAGAAGTGTCTTTTACTTCTCTTTAGGATCTTCCAGGCTCAGTGACTTGTAGATGCCTTTTGTTTCTAGGGTATTGATTCTGTGGCTTCCACTTTGATTTTACGTACAATTATAACTGATTGAATAGTGTTTACGAAACTGTGAAAAGCAACGGAAGAAAACTAGCTTTTCACAGATTCTAAGGTAACTGAAAAAATCTGTCCATTATCCCTTGTGCTATGTTAATTATCCTGGTGTCAGCCTGTATTGCACTGGCCTGTAACGCAAAACGTGCGTTTATCCCTGTGGTAACAATCAGATTTCAAAACTATGGAGAAAACAGAAAGCAGTATTCCAATGCCTGTAAGGAAAAAGAAAAAAAACAAAACCCAAAAAACCAACACAGCAGTACTAAGTACTGCATCTGAGAATTCGGTATTAATACAAGATTTTGCACTAAATTCCAAGTACCTGTTTGCCACAGATGTCCTTAACACCAAACATCAGCAAGTTAGTACATTAAAGGGAATCAATAAATATTGGGCCTGAGCTAGTACATTTTCAGGTTACCTTCAAATCCACAGTATTATGTGGAGAAACTATGGAGCAAAGCTGCCATCAAATTTCCTTCCTTTGCCTTGGCAGAGGAAATGGCGGTTCTCCACGTCCTGTTCTCAGTTCCATACCTGTTACTGCATCTGCTTCCCTCTGTGTCCCAACACCTTACAGATGTGTCTTGTGACCCAAACTCAGTAAATAACTGCTCAAAACACGCATCTGACCCCCAAAGAACCTGTCATTCAGTTAATGAATAATAAAAATAATAGAGCCTGTAGAAGCATAGGACTACATATTCCTAAAAACATGGCTGCTTGGTACACTGTGAAAAATAAAACTGAACAGCCTCAACTGAATTTCAAAGAGAAATACTGCTTATCCCCACATGTAGATATTAACATTTCTGTATATAAAAAACCTTGCTAAAAGTAACTGTCCTACAGTTAATTACAGAGAAGAATATACAGAAGTAAAATCACACAAGCTTAACCAAGGTATCTAACTCCACCTCAAAGGAAATGGTCTTTTTTGGGAGGGCAGCCAGAGGAAGGAATACATGACGTGCAAGAAAAGAGTATGTGGACTCTCTGCCAGAGATGGCAGAGTGAGATCACTGTTCTTTGGCAACAATAACTTAATCACTTGAGTTACTGACAGATCATTTTAATATGAGAAATAACATAAAACTATAGAAGATTTTCTTGGTGTTTTGGAAGACACTGCTGTAACATGTCTGTATCATCACTAAGAGGTTAAAAATCCGCTCTGACATCCCAGGCTATACCATATGGTTTGCATCCTGATTTCTTGAGGAGCTGCACGCATGTTCTGCAGAGGCACAGGGAGTACATTCAAAGAAAATACAGCACCAGCAATCTCCATTTCATTCACAAAGTGCTTAATAAAATGACTGAGATTACTCCAGTTTAGCACATCATTATAATTCATTTTACAGCCATAACATTCTCAGGTTCACACATTAAAAGGACAATAAAAATGCTTAGGAGGTATTCTCTCCAGTTAATAAGCACGATGCAATTCGGCAAACTTACTCCAACTTCTGGGGAACCGCCAAGAACGTTAATAAACTAAAGTGGTTGAGGAGTCTATTAATTTTGGACAGTGTAATTTATATTCAGACACTCTCTAGAAATAGTTGCCTAGACAAAAATCCTCATTGACTGATATTTTGCGCTGTTCCCAGCACTCCAGTAGTCTTCCTTCTACTCCCTGCCCTTGAATGGACTTTTTGTAGATGCAAAGCCCTCTGCACACTGTTACAAGACCGCGTCCTGCCTGCAGCTGCTGGAGGGGTCCAAGCAAACATGGCATTTATGAAACACTTTCCTCCAAATATATGCAAGGGATGACCAAGCAGCTTCCTCCAAGGCCTTTTTGTTTGGATAATCCTAGACAGACTGCTCGCAGCTGGGGTAGGCATAAGGATCCTGCTTTTGAGCCATGTAAAAGTTGCCCCCCTGCTGACTGAGCTTCAGCTTCACGTTATGGATTTTTTTTTTTTTTTCTTTTGTGTTCATTTGACAGACTGGAGGATTGAAACAACCCAGGGATTAGTTATTTGTTTTGTTTTAAAACGTTGCAAAAACCATTTTGCTAGCATAGCACATCATTCAGCCTGCAGGCTGCTCTGTCCTCCAGGGAGCAACACCACACCACTGCCACCAGCCAGGACTTGCTGCCATTTTTGTCATGATGCCTTTACGACTGGCTGAGCAGGATCGCATCTAACACCTCATTTTCCCCATAGCACAGCCCTTACGCACCCCAGTGAAAATGTCACAGCCATCCTGTTGATCTGTGCTTAGTTAAATGACAAAAAAAACGTATTGTCTGTCCCCTCCATCAGGTTGCTCACCGTTCCCTGGTGCCAAGAGGGCTTTAGATGAAAACCATGCCATGTAGTTTGCCCTGGAAATATACACATTGAATCTTTCAAAATGCATTACTGTAGCAAAGTGTATTAAATACCGTTGAAGGAATATTGAGCAACTCCAGAAAAAAATAGTATTCTACCCAATTTCTTTCTTTGCGTCTAAGGCACGTAAATTATTAGGAATTTGATATCAAAGAACAAAACATTTCAAACTTCCGCAAAGTAATAAGGTAATAGTAATAAGATGTGACAACAACCATAATTTGTGCATTAGAATAGATCAAAAGAGCTGTTTTAAAGCTGCTGTAGTGGCTCATTTGTAATGACAGATATGTGACATTTCTAAGCCTGTGACATGGCTCTGATTGTTTTGCATTGCAATTGCTATGGCCAGGGCTCTGTCAGCTGCTAATGCACTTGATCACCGACGTTAGGAACATGTTTGTTGAACGGGGCAAATATTTAAGGGCCTAAAATGATTATAAAAGAGCCTGTGGGATTTGGGGCAGGGAGCAAGAGCAGGAAAAAAAGCCAAATAGTGAGAGTAGGAGAGTTCCCCAGCAGTCTACATCTGATATGGCCAGTAGCTACACGGTCGCCAACAGAACCACAAGCTTGGCTTTAACCATGGAGATCTCACACATGACAGAGCAGAGGTAGCCTGACAATCTCAGCTGAGGTTAGGGATGAAGGGAAAAGGGCTGGGAGCTAATTGTAACTAACAGTAACTCTTCCCCATTTCTGTTCCCTATCCATCACCCTTTTTGGTTTTTCTTTTTTCTCTCTCATGAGGACTAGGGAAAGGCTGACTTATCTTTGCTCCGTCCTACAGGTGCATGAAACGTACTCTCACTGCTATGCTTCCTGTGCAATACTCAGTCAACTGAGTGCACTTGGATGGATCCTGCACAGGTTGAGTAAGGCGCCCAGTTCCTACGGTGTATGTCCAGTTTCCCACCTGCACACGCTCCTTTCCTCCTTTTCTCAATCTTGGTAGGGGAAACTAGTTCCTACACCTACAATTATAAACCAAAAATAAATGTTTGAAAGAGAAAGAATTATTTGTGTTTGACGTGTTCTGCTTCTCACCACTATATATTTTAATCCAACAGTACTACTCCCCACAACTGATATATCATCATTCACTAGCAGCTAATGTTTTTATTTTGAAATTGTTATCTTATTGATTAGATTTCATATGCTTCATGTTTACTTGCTTGTATCTCCTCCAAAACACTTTCCACACTTCATTTTGTCTATAGCGCAGTTCTCCTAACTCATATAACACAGAATTTTATATAATTGTAATACACAAAAAATTAATGCAAGGTTCATGGTCAATCTGAAAGATCAAAAGCAAGACTTAAATTCTCCTGGCTGAAAGTGACTTCTGAAAAAGTTAATTATTCCTCTTTATCTTTGATTTACCTCTTAAAGCCTTCTGCTAAGTAACAAGAGATCTGAAGAGATTTTGCTTTTCAGTCCTGGCGACAGAATAGCACAGCAGAATACGAAAAGCTCAAATAGTGTGTGAAACGTGAAGAGTTATTGCTAGTATTTACTAAGTATCAGGAACAAGCCCTGCTTTCAATTATTTCTGAAGTTATTCCACTGAGTCTGATCCCCTATTACCCTGCATAATATATACATTTAAACCTATACAAAGTGAGTTAGCAAGCACTCTTGGTCTGCCCTGCGCACATTTCAGCTTGACATGACAGTGATAAAGAGACACAAGAGAGCCACTTGTTTCTAAAAAAGATGCTTTAGGCTAACGGAAAATATTATCTATAAACCTTCTGTGTATTCGAGGAGGGCTGGAGGGGAAAAAATAAGCTGTATTTCTAACATGTCCTGTCAAGGCACCTGGTTACAGCTTTCACTGAGTTTAATGAGAGGCACTTGGTTTCTGTTGAAAATGGAGTGGAAACGTAGTACCGGTTTCACAGAACAGGTTATTAACATCTCTTATAATACGATTTGTAGAACGGTATTAGCCCCAGAAAAATCACATAAACACGTAGCAGGTCTCTGCCTAGAAGAGGTTAAGCACAACTGCATCACGTGTACCCACAAGGAGACAGTAATGAGGAGGAGAAGGTACCCGTTCAGGTGCGAGCCGCTGCCTACAGGCCTTCAGCCTCGGAGCACCAGCAGAGCTGAGCTCGTCTGGGCGCCTGAGCTGGGATGTTTCCTCCTGCAGCACACCTCGTCTCGTCCTTAGAACGGAGTGATGTGAACTCAAATGGACAAGGAAGACCCCACGTACCTGTACAGGAGGGAGGGGAAAGCTCTTGTAGGATGTGTTGTGAGAATATCTGTTGCCTTCACATGCAGTAAAAAATACCGGGTTGATCTGGGGTTTTACAGCGTTCTTATAAGAAAACATTGAAGGGTGGTAGAGGTTTGTCAGCTGTCCTCGACAGCTTAATAATATGGCCTTTAGAGCAGCCGCCGGGCTGATTAGCTCACAAGCTCATCAAAGACTCACTACTGTCACTGCCTCCTCCACATTTTTCCCCCAGGGCTCTGCTGCTTCTTGCCAGCGAGTTTTACGGTAACTTGTGGCTTTCCAGAAGTCATTAAGGATGACCGAATCTGGAGCCCCTTCTCTCTCCTCTTCTTGCTCCCAGCAAGCCTGCAGAGCCTCACGCACCCTTCACCACGTGCCTCTCCCCTTCCCGCAGGGCTGAACCTGATGGCTGCAAGGGAGGCCACCCGGCGCCGATGGGCAGTTGCCAGCTGGGAGCCCAGGATGGATGACGGGGCACCCACCCACCTCCCGGAGCAGAGGCAGAGCCGAAAAGCCAGGAGAGCCTCCTGGCAGGAGGAAAGAGAGAGCGAGGTGGCCGCTGAGTGCTCTCATCAGCCACCTCCTTGCCCTAACACCCAAGGCCGCCGCAGAACAGAGGTTCCGAGGCGTTGCACAGCATTAAGCAACTTGGTAACATTTCCACCAGGCTGAAATGTTGTTGCATGATCTAATTTGGTGTGGCTTGATAAATAAGTTAGAGCAGTCCAGGATACTCTAATGCAATCATGTTGCATTAACATGCCATAATTAATGATTTTTATCAACCCTACAGGAAAAGAGGCAGTGTTGAAAGTACGCTGCATTCCCAGCACTGCCTGCTTTTCCCTCCTCCCCGCCAAAAAAACAGAGCGCTGCCTTCTGCCAAGAGAAATGTAGTCAAGTAACTCCAGACATCTATGTGCCTAGTAATGGCGATTAGTTTCCCAGAAATAAGACCACGGATTTCACAAGAAGTATTATGGCTTTTCATGTGATAGGATACCAACAACATAAGGCTGAAATCAGAAATACTAGAGTAGGGGGAACTGCTTGCAATGGGGTGTTTAATGGATTCAATCGGTCTGTTTTTCTTTGTTAATTCTTATTTATTTAAACAAATCCTTCTTATTTGACTACTAATTCATGCAAAGACATTTCTATCTATAGATCACTTGCAGAATATACACTGCTACTGCTGTCTCACCATGTAAACAATCACATAAATGATATAGTATGAACTCTATTACCTGATCGACGACTCGCCAAAAAAGAATAAATCACACCAAGCGCACAAGAAGTGTCACATCACTCGTGACAAAACTCCTCACTATCAATCACAGTGAGAATCCTTATCTCGGTGCATTTTTGCTAATGTATTCACACATCCTTGGTGCAAACATGCTTTCCCAACGGTACAACAGCAGACCTGGAGGTTTTCAGACAACTCCTTTTAAATTATAGGAAATCACTGGCATAAGAAAGGGCTCCAAGACATGGGGTAGCTTCAACCCTATTAAAATAACAAGAACAACTTCACATAATAACTTTACATTTTGTCAGGGTAAATAAAAGGGGACAGTGAGGGAATTTTACATGCATGTCGCTACCTCTCTCCATTTCGTTGCTGTTCAGTTTCTGGGTTAGCACCATATGACCTACAGAATCCACCTGTTTTGAAGATATATTGCCCTATTTTACAGTGGGGATGGTTTTAAACTGTAAGAAGAGCAAGGCTGAGGACCCTGGTGGAAGTGAGGGGCACTGACACTTAACAGCAGTTTTCCTGTGTTCTGCCAAGGGGCGGCTAGAACAACTCCCATTAACATCCTGAATGGCAAGTTTTTGGAGCACCACTTTCAAATAATATTAAAATTGCAAATATAATGTGAAGTTTGTGGCTACAGAATAAGTTCTACTCCATTAAAATAATAAACAAAACTGACAGGATATTAAACCGAGTTTCCATGAAAACAATTCTCTGTGGTCTCCTGTGCAGGTTCCTCATCTCAGAGCTTGATTAGCCATTGCCATTGAGGGCAGCCCACAGCTAAAGGCTAGCCCAGGGAGAACAGCAAGCAGTCCGATCCAATTTCGCCTTGAAATGATTTTTTGTTTGCTTTTTTTTTTCCCCCAACACTGCCAAACTCACATGACTTCAACACAAAACTGCCAGAAATGTTTAATGCCAGCTAGTTTTTCATCTATGAGAGAGAAGTAGGAAAACTTAAAACAGTAAAGCGCCACAAAATCAAATACCAGAGGGCAAGTACGACCCAAAAAGGACTGAAAGAGTCAACCAGTTGATCCTATGTAGATGACAAACTATTAGTAGCTCAACTACAATAATTTAAAAGCCCCTATCCTGTTGGTCCTGCCTAAACTTGCTGTCGGTGGCTATTATGAACACTTCCTGGAGCAAACATTCCTCCTCTTAGACCCTGCTGTTTCTAAATCCCATGGCTTGGCTGTTAAGGCATTTCCACGTTCATTCACTGCATCCACTATGCTCCTCTGCCCCTGACTTAGTGAAAAGATGATCCATACTAAAACGGCAACCAAATGGTAAAGGAAGGCAGGAGCAGTACAGTACTGGGTACAGTCTTGTCCCTGATAGTCTTTGACCTTTGTGAGACTTTTCCAAGTCTTAATGTCGGACAAATAAGAAATAATAAGCACACCAACACAGTAATGTTGTGATGCTTAGGCAATGCCTGTGTTACTGAAGTTGCCTTTCAAGAACCGGGACGGTGGTTTTGACGTTTTAGATACATTAGGCAGACAAACCTTCTTTGCAAGAAGTGGTGACATATTAATGACAAGGGAGGAAAGAATTAAGCATATATAGAGAGGGGTGAAATTAATTTGGTGGAATTTCGTAACTAAAGTTGTGCCTCTTACACCATCATTCGTCACATTTTGTCCCACAGAACTCTTGCAGTCAGCGGGAATACTTAGCGAAATACATTCCCCATGTGTATTCCATGTACATCTCTGTGTGCGGATGTAATGCTTTTGTCTCTTGCTGAATGAGAATAAATACTTATGTAGAAAAGAAATCAGGGCAGTTAATGAAAGAATAATGAAAGACCATGCTTTACACTGACACTTACTGTTCAGATCTACTATTAAATAGACTTCAAGGACACGGGGGGACTTTGAATAACTGTAACTGCAACATATAGTCTCCGTAAACCCTAAGCCTACCTATTTGAAGATAAGGCTGAACCTGGCAAACTGGGATGCATGTAATTGTATTGCTGGGTATAATTTATCCATCCTAATAATACAGTTACATCTACATTAATCCCTAAGCAATAATCTATGTTGAGCTAGCAGATACCATACTCCCATATGCATAATTCAAGCAAATGATTAAGACAACTGTAGATGTCCTGTGGGTAATGTTTAGGTTTAGTACTACTAAACTTTGCAACACATAGCACTGATTTCTACAGACAGAAGAGTGACAGTGTATCTAGTACACATCATTCCTAGCTACTCAGTCGGTCCTTATGCTGTTTGGTGTCTCTGTTGTTTTCCTTTTGTTGTTATAGAGGACTTTTAAACTAGTGTGGCACAACAAAGTGAATTCAGAAACACATAGTAAGTAAGAAATTTCAGATTTGTGGAGGGGGACATATTTGTAGTAGTATGACAGTAAAGCATTTACTCCACAGCCGATTAGGTTCTTGGCCCATTAGTGAATGAGTCAAATTTAAAATCTGATCCAAAGCAATTTTACTCTTCCTTATCCCTTTACATCTTTTAGGCCCTGTATGAGCATAGAAATTTTCTACTTACTTCCTGCTGCAGCTCTGATTATCTATCCCTGTATTGCAGAGAAAAATCTGTCTGATCTTACCTTTACATTTTAAAAACAAAACATTTTTTGCCTTTTTTATAAAGTTATTACCTACCCCATTTTCAATGGTTATCTTTATTTTTCATATAAATATAGCCAGAATCTCTTTTGAAATGTCCAAGAATTAAATCAAGTAGAAAGTCTGGCCTGTCAGTCAATTCTTTAAGGATCTGATACAGAGAACATAGCAAACACCCCAACAGTCTTGAAACTTCCTTGAACAGCAAACCCAAAACTTGCTGTTTTAGGCAAGAGAGGACAGAGACACCGATGGAGAATTTCACCAAAATGACATACTAAAAATGATTAGCAACCCTACCAAGGGAAGCAGAAAGTTACTAGTGTTTACTTTGCAAGAACAAAATACATATTCTCTCTGTGACTAGCCTTTTATTTTCACCACGCACTATGGAGAAACAATACGAATTTCCCTCTTGTGGAGCCTATGAGGCATAGAAAGTGCAATTTCGCTATAATAAGAATTTTTAAACTATCCTAGATTCAGGCAAGAGCAGCACATTTCTTTAAGTATTTACTTACAAAAGTCAAAATGATTTATTTTTAGGACGGCAAATGTCTGCTCAGACGTTCTTTTGGTGCACAGCTTCTGACTTAATCTTGAGGCGTTCTTCTTTGATCTCTAGGAAAAGACAGAAGAGGACAGTCATAATCCATAAGCTGTGGGCTGAAGCACTGCTCTTGCTTAAGGATGTCGCGTCCACACTGCACTCCTGGTAGAAGCCATTTGGCCACCCTGGGGTCTACAAGAGCTGAAATACATACCTCTAGCTTATAAACTTATATTGCTTATAAACTCTGTTTGGTATTAGTGACTCTCTACCTATGCAGGAATGTTGGATCGGGGATTTTTGGTTCATTGGTTGTTTTACTTACGCATTGAACTAAATTTCCACAGCACAGTGACACACAGTTCTTCCCCTGATCCAAGTCAAGTTTCAAAACTCCATTGCTAAGTCAAAGGAAAGCTCTGATTGCATCGTTCACGTTTCAATAAAAATGGCAATTCACTTGAAAATTTCAAAGGTATAACACTGACCCAAACACAATCCCTTCGAAATTTTCTAAGCATTTGCAGGACCCTGATTTGCCAGCATTTTTGAGCTGCTAAATCAGGGAACAGCTGCGGGTAGATGCCTGGAGGATTAGGCTGTACTTTGCTAATAAGAACTGACTGCAGCAACTCAGAAAACAGTGAAAGTCATTCTATAAATAGTGAAGATTTCTGTTTACAAAATGCATTTACATATATTAAATCAAGATGCCATAATTAAGGTAACCATTTCAGAGGAATGCATAATAAAGAAAAAAATCATTAATAATCTCTTACTGCATGTGATTCTGGGAAAAGAATCTGATTGAGACAAGCTAACAATTTTTTGCATTTGGAGAGAAATTGTTATATTCTCATTGCTTTGATATAAATTACTAGTAGTGAAAATGATAAGGAAAACATAGAAGTCTATTAATAATATACACTGCCATAGGTCTTCTAAGGCTTTACTAAGTATATCACAGTGTTTTCATAATTACAATCGCCTAAATAGCTGGTTAAGTGAGTGATGCAATTTAAATTACAAAATTAAAATGTTTGAACTATTTTCCTGCAGATTTGGAACGGCTCCTTAAAGGACCTAAAGTGCCAGTGGAGTGCCAGGATTCTCTATAGTCAGTGATTGTCTGCTGTTTGCAATCAGTCTCCAATTTGTCATACTGCTTCCAATAAAATATTAATGTAATCAGACGAAATTATTTCCCTTGCAGCCCCACGCTTGGTTGGGAGTCAATGTCGTGTTTGCTATTGTTCTAAATGAGTGTGTGGTGCTCCAAGGAAGTGAGAGATGGTGAGAGAACAAAAGGTGACAATTTAAAAATGATACTTCAAGTAGCATTCTAAAGTACTACACAGCATTATGAAGTACTACGTGTTACTCTGGCCTAGGCCACTGTAGCCTAGAATCTCAAAACCCCTGAGATCTCAAAGCCTTCCTAGTGGAGGGGAATATCTGAGACCACTACCACACCGTTGCTTTTGTCCAAACATTAAGAGGGTTTTAATTAACAGCAGTAAAGCCATAAACTATGAACATAAAAAACCTGTAAAGAAATTAAGTTACCTTAACAACACATTGGCACGATTAGTCACAATTAGTGGAGCTGGAGATTGTAAGTGATTAAAAATCAGTCTTAGATAAAGAGGGTGAATTTGACTGAAAATGTTTCCATTAGAAAGATTTGACCTTCTTACCCATTAAATCCGAACATTAATCTGGAGATGAAAATCAAGTTAGAATTGAACAGGAACAATTACATTTCAATTTTGGTTGACAGTAAGCTCAGGTTTCAAATCTAATACAGTTATTTGGTGACCTCAGGCACCTCATCTAAAGTTCTTTCCATCTCTAAATGAAGATAATACTTTCCTGCCTCTGTAAAGAGCTTTGAAACCTTCGCTGAATTGTTATTATTTATGTCTACACCCCTGAAAGCATAACTCAACAAGATGGCTGTGTTTGCATATCTGAGTCTGGATGGTACTGTGAACAAAATATTTACGTTATCTGTATCCAAATAACTTTTGCTAGAAATATTGCACCAGATGACTTAATAACAGTTTGCTTGCTTGCTTGTTTGTTTTTCAAACAGAATTGTAAATAAGGCTCTAGATCCTACCAAAATGTATGACTTGACTTTCTTCACAGAAATCTACCCACTGAAATCCATGAGACTGGTCGCACGCCTGAGTTCAGGCCTAAGTGCACATCTGTACAACCAGAACTTAAGGGAGCATAAAATATGAAAACAGCCCTATTTAATCCATGCACAGTCAACACATCCTACATCAACCTCACCTTAGCACCTTTGTCCTCACGTATCCGGTCTTGTCACACTCCCACTGAAGTCCTTGAATCAATGTCCTATTAACTTCAGTGAGAGATGAACTACACTCTTTTTTCATTCATTACAGAGGCTGGCTATCACCTAAAGAGTTGTCTGATCTCATTCTCTGTGTTTTTAAAGTGTTCAACCTAATAAATAAGAAAAGGAACTAGAGTGCTGACTGATGGCAGGGTTTGATAGACTCAAATTAGTAGTGATGACACCACTGAATATACTGTCTCATTTAAAAAAAAAAATTTAAAAAAATGGAAATGTATAAGCATGAAAGAAATAGCGCGCTCTCAGCCTCTACCCTATCAAGTTATCAAATTACCTCCCCCTCAAACTCTGTGAGCGTTGCCCTGTTTCCAAGGGACAGCTATATTCTAATTACTGTACACGAGTGAGGAAAGAAGATGGCATTTAGCAGTAAAGTACGGGGCAAAAGAACACATCCAGTCTTTCTCTAAGCAGTATGACAGCACAGCCGCTGGTATCGTGCATATTTGTGTAGCTGCAGTAATGCCCTTAGAGGCCTTCCAGTGAGGCGCACTCCGGTGACAGAAGAAAGAAGAGTCGCTCATTCATTTCCTCTCGTGTGGGAGATGGTGTGAATAACAGCTCCGACAATCTCAGGGATGAACTGTGCCAAGCTGAAATACGGGGGTTCTTTTCCTTCCAAATTTTCCACTTGCACAGTCCAGGCGCTGCTTCCCACTCCAACTGCAGACATGGCTTACACATAGAATAACCAAAGTACCCGCCAGATAAACTGATTCAGCACGAGTCAGAGCGCCTGACCTCTAAAAGGTTCTAATTGCGTAAAGCTGCAAATAGAGGAAGAGGAAATTTTCACAAGTATCAAGCACCTAACTCCCACTGAAACCAGAGAGCACAAGCTTAGTACTGGAGTCCAGAAAGGCCTCTCTGGGTTTGTGTGTCTGTCCATACCTGCCTGAGGTTGTGGCAGCCTGACCTCCGTTGCAGAGGTCTGCGATGAGGATATAGTCTTGTGCATTATCAAATTTCACACTTGGGAAGTATTTTCCTCCCTCCTAAACTGCGTATACAATTCTGAAAACAGGGGTGAGAAGCTGTACCAGCAATATATCCTGCATCATCACTGTTGGCTTGATGTGGCATAAGGTAGTTGCATTGGCACACAAATACCAATCATCTCTGGGAGTGAGGTATTTTTCTCACATCACTAACTCCTGAGAAGGTGATGGAATATCCTCTCCTCTGTAAAGAAAGTGATTGTTCTTTCTCATTCTCAAGCCTTCTAGGTTTATTTCTTACCTAGCAGCCAAACAGTTCAGGAGTTACCAGAAGTCTAATGGAAGCCAATATGGTCCTGAAGGTCACGTGCACGGTCTCCGGAAGCAGCCGCATTTCTGCACTGCAGCTGAAATCAGACATCATTCAGATCGTGTTTTAGGTTTTCTCTGCAAATCCCCAGGGAGAGTATTGCCCACAGAGGTACAAAACTAGAAGTACAAATACAACGGGGTTCTTTCATCTGGTATGAAGGCCACAAACAACATGATTGCACTCAGATGAAATAAAAATGTTTGATCTAACTATGACTCTGCTGTTACCCAGGCATATTTGCAAGATTCCCTCTTTTGCTCTGCTGTGAGCAAGAAGCAATGTAGAGCAAGTCAGTGTCTAGCTGGACCTCAGAACGAGAGCCAAGCACCGTCTCTGACAGGACCTTGTATCATTTACAAGGAGAGAATGACACGTTGGCAAAAATCGAAAGTATTACCTAGGGGAAAAGTCCTAAAAATTACCCCAGCGCTATAGATAAAGCCATAATTGTGTCAAAACAACAAGCGTGAAATAAAATCCATCTCTTAAATAAAAAAGAACGGACTAAAAACCATATGAAAGCTGTTATGGACATATTTTTTTAGTCAATGTCTTTTGTTTTGTTTTTTTCTTTGCTTAGCAACACTTGCCTTTTGCAGGAAAGCTAAAGACTGATTTGTTTTTGTGATCCCTGACATAGTCAATGCACTGAGCTGTCTCATGCAAGTCAGGGCAAAGCTTAGAAGTCAACCGAGAGGTTCAGAAAAGTTTGGTTGTTTTTTTTTCCTTTATTTTGGCTTCTGACCTAACATGCAAAAGAAGCCCACCTCTCAAACTTGAATTTGTCCCAGTTTTCTGTTTCTTACACTCCTCTGAAAGTCAGAGGAGTGCTGATGGTGAAGGAGTGACTTGACGCACCTCCAGCTTTCATTTTGAACTGCTTGCAACCATATCTCCTGCTGAATTGTTGTCTTTATCTAAATTCTTTGGATTATTATGAGTCACATGGAAAACCATAAATCACATTCCAGAGGAGAATATTTATATATATATAAAAAATATGTGTATATAGGCCAATACTTGGGAGTTTTTTTGGTTGTGTTTTTTTGTTTGTTTGTAATACTTATGTGTGTGCAAGTGCCAGTATCTGAGGAAATAAATGGTCTTACTTCAGAAGTAGTTCCTTACTTTCACAGCCATGGCAGAAGTTCCTATATGGCAAATGTTCAGTTTCTAACTTTGCTTATTGGGCATTTATAGCCAGATATAAAACACAATATTCAAAGTTCAGTAACCTAGGCCAGGTTCCAGCTTTTCTTACACTGATGTATCAGAGATTATAATTTTCAGACACATCCTATGGCACTGTTTTAAACTTACTTTTTTGGAGGTAACTGTAATGTAATTTTAAGTCTACAGGTTTGTCATGGGTTACACATCCTCTATCAATAAGAAGTTCATTGTGATGGCAAAGGTGAAGTGGACTTAAGGTGAAACAATATATACAATCAGTTAAAGGCTGTGATGCAAACTTCTCATTTTTCTGGTGGTGTTTGCTCAACAGGAAATATGATGAGAACAGGTAGGGAACATGGGTACACATTAAGGCTGTTGTCTTTTTCACAGGAAAAATATATTGAGTAACAAATCTGCAAGTTGAATTGCATGACTC
>VZTL01068648.1:68535-104928 GCA_013400535.1 Scopus umbretta | reverse complement strand
CCCCCCCCGCCCCGCGCCTGCATTCCTGGGGATTTGTTACCTTCTGGTAGCCAAACGCACAGCCAACCGGGGCAGGGGGCGAGATTTATTCTCCAGGACTCTGTTTTCCTATTGTTTTTAAGTTCACGGGAGGCTCCTTGTCACTAAACAAACTTTACAACTGTCGGCGAAAGGGTCAGCCCCCTGCCAGAGCCCTTCAAAAAAATGCGACATTCCTCACAGCCAAATGCAGTTGTGTCACTCGCCTCCCGCCCCGCTGTCCCCCTCCCCTGGGCTTTCGGTCGGAAGCATCGCCCCCGAGCAGGTTGAACGCCTGGCTTAGGCACTGAACGAGCAACCTGCGAAGCCCGTAAGGACGGGCTTAACTTTGGCCGACTGGCATCTCAGGCGCTGGCAACGCTTTGCTCCGGTGTGGGCACGATGTTATTATACAGCCAGTCTGGGGCAGAGGCAGTCAGCCTGAGGGCTCGGCGGGTTTGATGTGAGGCGAATGTATGGAGGGCTGGAGTTTCTGTAGCAAGGGTGGGATTTGTGTTTGCGTGGCTTTTCTTTTCCGCCAAAGGAGAAAAAAATATCGAGTGGAGGTAGTTACGAATGAAACACTTCCAGGAGCAAATAATGCAAATAATGAGGCTGTCTTGTTGGAAAATCCCAGGATTTTATAGTCTCTCACTGCGTTGAGGAGTTCCCTATGCTCTCACAGAAGACACAGGTCATCCAAAACATTTGTTTCCAGGCTTAGTGTTTTTTTTCCCCTCAAGAAGTTTGTCGTTTTGATGTCCCTTGTTCATCATACTGGCATGGAGAGGAGCACGTGGGTTTTAGTAGAAGGGGATGACTGGGGCTACTCTGCGTGGGACTGTCTCTATTTGAGTAACCAGCAGATGCACAAATAAAGCAACAACCAAAACTAGTTGTGGACTAATAACATGTTAATGGTCCTCCAGACCTTCATCTGGGGGTGCAGGAACACTCTCAAACATTGGGCATGAAATTCTAGTTGCACTTCGTTGTGTCTCCCCTCAAAAACTAGCAGAAACTCGTAGTCATGCTTGCTAAATTAATGGTGAAATCAATCTTGTAAAATCCACTGTGAGGCAAAGAAGTGACAGTTATTCTAAAGTTAGAGCCATAGGAAACTCTGGCACAGAGGGCTTAAGACCAGCATTTCCAAACTCAGGTTCCTTGTGGTCTGGAATACCTAAGCAGCCACAGCCTGTGTTTCACTGTGCCCTTTCACGGCGGCTGGAGATGCCGAACTCTTTGCAGCATCAGGCCCACAGTTACCGTGAGCTGCCTGACTTGATGGACTCATGTTAAAAATGTTGTGTACGTGACTTAACCAAGCACAATCACTCAGTCCTAGAACAGTAGGGCTAAAAGAAACCTCAGACGACCTAGTCCATTTTTGCTGAGAGGAAGTATTATATATACTTAGATCATCACTGACATCTGTCCAAATTCTTAAATCCTCCAGTGCTGTGCCTTCCGCTTGCTTACCAAGTCTGTTTTTGGGTTTTTTTTTTCTTTTATACTTAAAAAGGAGTTTGCTAATATCATACATTAATCTCTTAAATCTCCTCTACCTGAAATGAAGCCAGCTTTTTCTTGTTCTGTTCTCAGCTGACACAGAGATCAATTGATTACCATTTTCTTTAGAAAACATTTTACTCTTATCATGTCCTTTCCTGCTCGTCTCTTTTCTAGACTAAACAAATGTATTTCCTTCAACTTTTCCATGTAGGTCATGCTTTCTAAATCTCTTATCGCTCCTGTTGCTCTTCTCTGGATTCTCTCTCATTTGCCTGTATCTTTCTTAGAGGGTGGTGTCCCAAACTGGATAAAGCAGTCCAGCCGATGTCTCACCGCTTCTGAGCAGCATGTAATAGTTACCTTCTATGTCTTCTATGCAACTTAACCATTAATTTTTCCCATAACTGCATTTACTTCATTTAAAAAAAAAAAAAAAAAAAAAAAGACAGACTCCTGTTAGTGACTCACATTCAACTTGCAGCTCCCTGCTACCCCCAGATCTTCTTCTGCGGTGCTGCTGGCTAATAGGTTTGTTCTTGTGGTGCATTTGAGCGTTTGATTTCTTGCTCCAAAGTGTAGTGCAATGCACTTAACTTTTACTGCATGCCATTTTACTAATGACATGTCAGATATCACTTCTGCAATTTGCTAAGATCATTCTGAATTCTGGCCCCTTTCTCCAAAGTCTGGAGGACTTCTCCCTACTGGGTGTCATCTCAAGATTTTATAATCGTACTTTGGATTCATCATCCAAGTTATTAAAGAAAATAATGAATATTAACTGGCCAAAGAGGCATAGAATATTTCAATATCACTACTGATAGTCAGCGGGCAACATTGTCACACTGAACTTCCACCCATGCATCCCCTATGGCTGTGTTTTGGCCTTTAAATGACTCTTTCCCTCAGAGACTTCAAAGCAGAGGTTAATCCTTCCCAGTTTCCACCTGAGATGGAATAGCCCCTGCTGGCATCGGCAGATAGAGGTGGAGCATAACAAAGGGATAAAAACTGCGACTCACCTCCAGGATTGCTGGCAGAATCTCCAGGCCAACATTTCTTCTCCTAAGCCCAGCTGCATCATTTATGTGCCACTTATGGCTGTCCCTCTTCAAAGCTTGCACGTTGTGTAGGTGCCCATGCAAGCGCTCTCATTACACAGAAAACTGAATACCTTCTGCAACGTGAAAGTTGCCCCAAGAAGCCCACTCACTGCCAGCAGCATGAGACTTTTTTACACACTTGAGTGTATAAATAGAAGCAAAGAACCGCTTTAAGCATAATTTTTACTGGGGGAACCACCAATTCTTTATACCTTTCAGGAGGAAGAAAGGGAGACATCCATCAAACTGTCATTAAAATTTGATGCCACAAACCTAAGCTCATAGAGCCGCCAGGAATCCGTAAACTTTTTAAAGGATACGCCTTTTGACATTCCAAATAAAAAATCTTTATAGATTTTTGTGGAAAACACTGGTGGGCCAGCAGCTAAATGACATTTCTTAACAGTCAGACAGACTCCACACAAACTGAATAGATGTCCCGTTTTAGAAGGACAGGTTGATTACTTTCTGTGCTATGTCCAGGAACAAATAATACTTGGCCTGTTTTACTTACTCAGTAGGAAAAGATGTTTGAAGATAGCTTTAGGGTTTTTTTTTAAAGGCAGCTGCATCCTGGCTTCTGCCTGCATATAGCCTGAGTGTAGGTGCCCTTTATATAGCAATAACTTGACACTACTCAAAATACTTGGCGCTGCAAGAAGGGGAGTGGAATGCGATGAGAACACTTCAGCAGGTCCGCGGGTGAGTAAACTGCAGTAGTTTTGGAAGGAGAAGGTAGGGTTTTCAGCGTACGTCTCTCCCTTGCTTGGCATTCACAGACAATAAGAATACAAGGATTAACATAGTAGACTCCGTTTATCACACTTGGGTGGATAAAGCAATTATCTGTCTATCACGGCTGTAGTAAATTGTGCAACAGCATTAACATGGGTGGATACGTGGATAAATGCTACTCTGCTACAGAGGGTGCTGATACACAAGATAATCCTTCAAGTCGGACTTGTAAAGACTGTTTTCTTTTGGAGTTTATATCATGTTACTCCCGCCAGTGTAGATGGAAATGGCATCTTTTTTATTTTTAACCACGTTTTCAGGTTTCTGTAGCCATCTGAATTTTATTAGTAAAGTTATTTTAGAAATATCCCACTTTAATCAAGTTTAAACAATCTGCTTAAAACCTGCTGCATGGATATAAACACAGTAGTCTTCTAACGCAGCAAAACAATCTGTTGAAAGATACAGTGCAAACACGCGCACATCCATCTATTATTGCTTAACTGTTGTTTCTTCCATGCCTGAATTCCCGTTGTAACCGCAGCGTTCAGCCTGCAATACGCTCCTGGTTTGGGGAGTGTAAAGCAAAACCAAAAATGAAAATGCACCTTATTCATGTCTAGAGAGCAGAGCAGCGTAACATCGAGAGCTCTTAGACCAGATTTAAACTAAGCGCCTTAAATCTGGCTTAATGGCTGTGTTTACATCGTCCCCCCTTTTCGTTCTTTTAAAGTAATCAGGTTTCGCAAGCGTAAAGAAAACCATCCCCTCCTGCCAGCTGGAGGGAGGCCAGTTCAAGGAGATTTTTTTTTCTCTCCCCCCCTCGCCCCCTTCCTTTGCTAAGATCTTTACTGCCGGTCGCTGCAGCAAGCAACAGAAGGTGGTGGGCTCTTTACAGAAGAGCTGCCTTTGGGGGGGAAAAAACCTCATTCCTCAAAGATACCGCTGCGGTAGGATGAGGATGATAAAGTCACAACGAGGAGCTCTTGCGCTTTTGCGGGACAGCCCTTGCTCTCCCTCTTCCCCCCTTCTGCTAAAAAAAGGGGGAGGAGATGGGGGAGAGCGTAACAGATATCAGCATGCAAAGGGAATTAAGGCAGGGACCGAGGCTTGCGTGACAGTCTCTGTTTATATGAGTTGTCTTCAATGTCTCTGAGCGGCGATGCCAGCAATGTTTGGCTGGTTTCCTGGCGCACGTGCGCACAGATTCCTTCGCGTTGGTGAAGGATGGATAAAGGTGAAGGCAGAGCGTCGTGGCGCGAGGGCGTCCCACCTCCTCCCTCCCCAAGCCGGACGGTGCTGATGTTGGGATGGGGTGTCGCTCAGCTTTGCAGGACAAGCTTCAAGATCCAAGTCAGAACTCAAAAGTTTTCAAAAAGAAAAGAGAAAGAAAAAAACAACCAACAACACTACAGCAAGAGGAGAGACCTTGCTCATTTACTGGCGAGCCGAGGCCGTACGGCAGCAGAGGGGCAGAGCAGAGGGCGGCGTGGATCCTGCAACGCTGGGATGAGTTGAAGGGTGCGAGGGAACCAGTGCAAAAGCAAACCCCCTTGCGCCCCTTCCTGCTCTGCCTGTCCTTTTTCTCGAAGCACCTTTTTGGTTTCTTTCGTTAAATCTTCCAGTTTTGCTGTTTTAACACAGCTTCCCCCGTGCAGACTTCCTGGCCGGCTCAGCCCCCGCCACGTGCCCCTCATCGGTCCCTTGTCTGCCAGAGGAGCAGCCTTCAGCCCTGCTCCGAGCAGGCATGTTTCACCTCTCTAGGTAGGGAAATTCTGTGAGCGAGAGGCTCCTTTGCAGCTGTTGCCATTTGCTGAAAAACCCTGACCTCTGGGTCTGTCTTTTCAGCTGGATGTGTGCTTTTCACAGACCCCGGCTGGATTTTAAAAAGCATCGATAGCGCTTTATATCCTCAGAGGCTTTGCAGCGGTTGACTTGGAGTCATTTCCATGGGCACAAAGGGACACAGGTTACGCACCCGTGGGATGGTTTCCCCTCACCCTTCCTGCCCTTTCCTCCCTTCAACCTGCTGGGAGCTCTGACTTCGTCCCGTGCTGGGCAGGCTGCCTGTGAGATGAGCGGAGGCAACATTTGCTTTTGCTCCCAGTAAGTCAGTGGGGAGGTGACCACCGACACCAGAGATGCTCTGCGGGCTTGACCTCTACGCTGAGGTTCAAACCTGCTCCTGCCTCTGCTCACCCCGGGTTGGAGCCACAGCTCCGGGAGGACGGTAGCGTAACTGGTTCCCCTGGGAGCTGGATCTGGCCCTTTTGGAGCTGTACCAGTAGTCTGCAGACCTTTGGGAGAGCAGGGGCCAGGGAGGAGGAGCTCAGAGGGGTTTTGGCAATGGGCCATGTTAGATCTGTTGTATAGGAACCGAGCCCATCCACAGTGTACGTTCCTCTGTCTTTATTTCCATTTCTCTGCAGTCGCTTCAGGTACAGGACTTACCTGCTTTGGCTAAAAAGTATGTCTTTTTTAAGAACAAAAAGAGACAGTCTTGTTTTCTGCCTGCATCTGAGTGACTCCTCTTGACACTAATAGGGCTCTGTGTACAGTCAGGAGAATAAGCTCTCCAGTCTAATGCAAACTGGTGCCTTCAGCTATTTAAAAAACAAACATCTTTTTTTTTTTTTTTTCCATTGAGTGAATTAACTGCAGTTACTGCACCTATGTAGCTCCTTGTTTTATGAACTATAAGAACCTTTCCTATGCACAGCCTATGGCCTAATTATGTAATTATGTCTCTTGGGTGGATTATATTTTTCTTCTCATAATTGTGTCTTTACCCGAGAGACTGGAAGGGTGCCAAGCTTTTCCCTTTCTTGGGTAAAATTGTTCGGCTGGTTTGTGTTTTGGGTTTTTCTGTCATGAACTTTGGATTGGGTGCCTTCGGTAGGACTGGGTGGGGGGAAGGCAGCCCAGGGATGACAGTTTGTCACAAGACAAGGGACGCAAGAGGTACCCTTGTGACTTGCTTCAGAGATTTTCCCTTGCAAAGAGCTGACGTGCATCTTCTGGGCTTTTGCTGATTTATGGCACCCTTATTTTTACCTCCGGAGTGTAGATTGACACTACTTTGGAATGACATCTTGCTGCAATGATGTATTGTCTGAAATTTGTAACAGAACAATGAATATTTTCAGCTTCATGCTGAATGCTCAGCGTTATTCGGTGCCTGCACAACAGCTGTTGAGAAGCCACAGGCTCAGGTCTCCACTCCTTTTACTGAGGCATAAATGTGGCTCCCTTGACTTCAGCTTTATAAGCCTGTAGCTGAATTCACAGTCAGGCTCGAATCAGTATCTCCCACTTACATCTGATCCGTACCACCAAATGGAATGAAATGCAGGAAGACATCTAAAGAGAATTTAAGGAGAATTTGTGATGAAAGTCAGAGGACATGTAACTTGTATTTTGTGTGATGTGAAATTGTCTTCTACAGCATGTACATAGAACTATGTCACCGGTGTGCTAGTGGTAAAAGAGACATAATCAGAGTGCTTGTCTCAAAGACATAATGTTAGTAGGAAAAAATGTGCCCGTTCTTTACCTTTTAAATCACTTCACCTTTGAAGAACAGTGGGAATAATAAAAACTTGGGTTCTTGGGCTCTGATATGCTTCTCTTGAAGTCAGGGAAAGCTTGGGATGTATAGGCTGTAAATTCGTAGCTTGTAAACTAGGTGATTCTTCTTCTTTCTGCCACTCCTTAGCCTGAAGGAAAGTCCCTTTTCCATTAAAGTTTTCTTCTTTTACAATCTCAGCACTGAACCCAGAGCCATAGAAAGCCTTGGTTACTGGCCTTGGCATTCAAAGGATTTTTATTTTGTTTGCCCTTTCCAGCTGTTGTCACTCCATGGAGTGACTCTCCAAACTTCACCAGCTGATGCTGAGCACACCCATGACATACAGCAAATACAAACCTTGGTGGTATTTCATGTTGGGTCGCCACCCTCCATTCTGCTTGGGATGTCCCAGCAAATGTGTCCCCAGCAGGTGAGAGCCCTGGTTCTTGCTTTCATGACCTTCTGCCTTCCCTTGGCTCTTTTATGAAGACACCTGACTCCCACGATACTTCTTGTTGTTAAGGCAAAAGCAAAAAAGATAGAACTGGGCGATGACTGAAAATAGCTAACCCACTTGAGAGTGATAAAAGCATCTGTTGAAAATCTGGTAACCAGATCTCCTTGGTACCAGAAAAAAAAACCACACACACAAAAAAACTGGTGGGTGGTGTACACGGTACAAAGAAAGGGAGTCCCTGAGTGTCAGCATCTGGCGAGGCCACGTGTAGCATAATCTGATTAGTTTTCAGTTCCACACCCACAAGCTGAAAGATAAAAACGCGCACCCCTCCTCCCCGAGGAGGTAAAAATCTTCAAGCGTCAACACCACATTTACATTCTGCAAGTCAGCCTCTTCCATGGCCCAATTTACATCTTGACTTCTCCAGCGGAGTGGTGGAAGTTCAGTGATGAGAGACGAGCTCACGTCCCTTTCCAGTTACCACATCCAGCAGACTCAAGATTGCCTTGCTTTGATCTGGGAGGCATTCCTTCGTTTAGTTTAAACTGAAACGATTAAGCTGGAGATGAAGCCTCCTCACATCTTCTGCCATGCCTGGGATGTGATAATTGAACATGAGCTTCTATGGGCCATTTTAACGTGTTCTGGGTGCCGTCCTGGACTGGCGAGCTGAAGCAGCAGCACAGTCACCGTCTGGCTGGCTGCAGTCTGCACTGACTTTATTGCACTCTCTCAGTACTATTTTCTGGTTTGATTCATGTAAAATGGCCAAGACTGGTACCGGGGGTGGATTAATGGCAATGCTTTCCGTCTCCAGAAACTAATGCTCAGGCTGGTGTTTAGCTTGAAATATCCGAGTAGCGGTGAGAGACCAGAATATTGCTCGTCATTTTGCAGCGAATAACAGGTTTCTGATGTCTAACGTGTTTTGTACTATGACAAGAGACAAGTCAGAAGAGCTTGTGTAGCTTTTGTCTATAACTCGCGATGTTTCTCCCCTCTCCCCTATCTCCTTGCCTGTGACCTGCTCTATTCCAATGGCTGCTGGGTCCCATCCTTATTCAGCAACTCATTGGGACGGTCCTAATCTTCTTGACTGCGTTTCTTACGAAGACTGCCTGTGCCCGTAATCATTTGGTCCTCCTCCAAGCCCAGTCCATTCCACAAAATCATCTTTATAACAGAGCAACCGGCACTAAATGCAGCGTTGCGGGCATTGGGGTAGCCGCAACATTATTTTATTCTGTTCTTTATGTAGCTTTTATATTGCTTTTTAATGTACTCACTGCTGCAGCAGATCACGGATTCTCCCTGAGCTATCCACACTTGCTATCCTAATCTTTTTTCCTGAAATAAAATTACACCTCATGACTGAGACCAAGGAATACAGCTTTTCTTAGCACACTCCCCTGGGATCAGGAATTTCTCTGTCAACGGACACATATATCAATGAGAGATGAAAAGCAGCTTGTGGAATGAGTTTTAAACATGTATCGCATATTTCATTGCTGCTGCTTATGTGCTACTCAGAAGGCCTTTTTAGAGTGTTTTCAGCCCATACCTCATAGCTTCTCTGTACTTAATAGGATTTTATTTTTTTTTTCTGCACAGGCATCAGGGCAAGAGATTTATTTAAGTTGCCTACACTTCTTTGTGAGAACCTCCTGAATATGAAGGTTTTGTTGCGTTTCCTGCTTACTTTCAACGTGAGCACGTCTTAGCTTTTATCAAAGCGTAGTAACCCATAACGTGCAAGGCTGTAATGTAATCTCATCTCACTGGGATGTTTCGCTGGGGGAGTGTGGCTCCTTCTGTGGATCTCTTTGTCACAACATGACTCCGTGTTACAACCCTAAATTTTAAATGTCCAGAAGGGGACGGCAAGTCTGCCTTTGGCCCCTTGCTGGTTTCTGGGGACTTGCAGTTCCATTGATGCCTGGGGTCTTCCAGATGTGCATTTAGCTCTCTTTTCCCTACGATTTTTGGGTTGTTCTTTTTTTTTTGGGGGGGAGGGGGGCAACACCCAAACCCACACATCTCTAGATCATTTCAATTCAACCAGATGTGGGAATCTTTCTTCTTATTTCTTTTTTTCCCGTCTTTTTTTTTTTCCTGCTTTTTTTTTCCTTTTTGTTTCCTCCCCACCCTGGGCCTACACTAAAGTGTACTGCTATCCTACTGAAATTTGTCTTTCTGTGATAGACCTAGTTCATTATAATAATAATACAACACGTAATTAAATCTAAACTCTTTTCTAGCAAAGCTATGCACGGGCAAACAGAGCGTGATGAATACAAAGCTGGGGGTTATCGGGCACAGGTTGGTGCAGGAGAGGTGACCCTTATAACAAGTCTTCATTGGGTTATCTGAAGACCATTAAAACAGCTTGTGCACTCGTTTGTTAATGATTCTTTAGCAAAAAGGGCACTGTATGAACATAGGACGGGATTTTTCTACAAAAATTGAAAATAAAACTCACTTTGGGGGTGGATTCATTCCCAGATAAAGTCAGCCCTGGCATCTGAGGCCAGAGATAGGCTAATCATGTTTGCCTTATTTTGAGCCCTCTTGAATTTGCAGAGATGTGATTAGGAGTGAGTAGACGAGAAAAGGGGAGGGGAAGGAGATACCTTTAAAAAACAGAGTGGAAAATACGGCTGGCAAAGGGAAAAGCAAATACATAAAAATTGTGGAGGAAAAGACGATGGAGAAGGAGAAATGCCAAGAGAATACTGACTCTGCGTGTGTCGTGAAAGTTGTTTCTTCAGATTTAGCAGCACCCAGCTTGTACAAGTTGTAATGTAAATAGGTTGAAAGATAATGCTAAAGACTACCAGGTTAGGCGTTACCCTCTTAGTTAAGCTGCCATTACAGAGTTGTTAAAAGCCCACCAAAAATCGTTGCCCATTTAAAGTGATTGATACCTCCTGAAGAGGGGAGTAGCCACCCATGTCAGCTCCAACATAGAGTAACAGCTTCTCCTTAAGGAGAAAGCTCCCACCTACCCCGTGCTTTTAGACTGAGTCATCCTGGGGGAGAAAAATCATACTTCAAATTAAAAAATAATGGGTCGACTAATTAATTTTTTAAAGTTGCTAGAGAAGTTTCTCCAAAATTAAATTCCATCCAGTTTCTTCTCACCTCCCAACCTGAATCCTTCACTTCTCTATCTAGAACCATGATTTCTCAGAATCTAGTTTGGATCTAGCTATCTAGTGCCGACATCGCTTTGCCTGTATGTCGGGTAGGCACCATGGTCACAGTTAGATGATGTGAACCCATGTACTTCAGTACTGTGGTGAGAGGTACCATTAAATGGCTTTTTTTTAAGAGTGGTAGTCTGATAGTTCAATCTCAAGATTCACTGGCCTCACTTGTGCTTTTAAAATAAATTAACCAGTGCCAGAATTGGTCCTCTGGCCCTAAATCTGACTGTGTCTGCAAAGCTGAACTCAGCCTTCAGACAGGCGGCTGTGTTCACACTGCTGAGGGACAGCACGTGGTTATCTCAGGCCACTGGGGATCATCTGGAAGGGTTCAAGCCCAAACCCTACCAGGGACCCTTCTTATTGTTAAAAGCATCAAAATGTCCTACCCAGTTACTGCTTGTGCCTGTGCCCTGGCACTGCTTACCGGGATGGAGACAGACATGGTTCTGGGTTGCAGTCAGGGGGTCTGGGCCCCCGTTTCAGCTCTGCCAGAGGACTTTTGTGTGACCTTGGTTGGTAACTTAGGGTAAGATTCATTCCATGTAATGTTGACTAATGGTGAGGGTGTCTAATTAAACTAGTCATGTGTGCTCCCTCTCTGATCAGAGAAGGAAGAGAAAGCAAATTCAGGAGGTGAATCATCCCGTTTTAAGACTGCTGTCAGAGACAAATGAGATGAATTGCCCTCTGGAAGTAGCTATTTCTTTCCATTAACTGTAGAGGAAGTTACATTAGAAGAGTTCAGACTAGATGCCTGATTTATGAATGGCTAAAGTTAAGTAAAATGAGTCCTGACCTTAGTCTCTATGCATGCCTGTTTCTCCCTTTGTTCAATGATAGAAGTAACACCTTCTGCACCTCACATTCAAAGGTGCCATTGGGTGAGTAGCATCCTAAAATTACTTTGGAAAGAAATTAAACCTAGGAGCAAAAAATACAACAATTAGAGAAGTAAAGTCTTTACTCTTGAAACATCTCAACGACAATATGAGCAGTACCAGTTGGGGCATCCTGTTGCTTTTGCCATTTTTGCCCTTTACATTTTGACATCCAAGCACCCCAAAATGAGTGTTCCCCACATGGCTATATGGCACGAGGGCAGTTAGCCTGTTTTTGGGGAGAGAAGTAGGAGCACTGAGGAAGGGTGACCATGCAAGGAAGCATAGGACCCAGTCTTGGCCAGCAGCTTTAAAGGTTTTCCTTGTGATACTGCTCTTCTCAAATGACAGTGACTATTTACTTTTTTGGAAGATCTCCCAGAGAAATGAAAGCTAATGACTAACTGTGACAGAGTTAAAGAAAAAAAATAAGGGAAGAAGAAAAGCTTGCTTATTTTTTTTTCACAAAAATCCACAACATATAAACCAGGCATGGAATAATTGTCCCACTTGATAACTTGTACTTACATATGAGGCTTGCTTTTGGAAAAGAAAGTTTGCCCCTTTAACTACCTAGTGTAGTTAAAGCAGAAAAAAAAAAAAAAAAAAGACAAAAAAGACCTTGTGTGGGTGTGCTCATAAGTGCTTATTTTGATCTAAATTGCAACACGTTACACATCTGTATGGGCACAATTAAAGGCTTTCACCAGCACAACCATGCCCAAAACACAAATCACCCCACCAATGTTGCTGTGTTATCGGGGGTAGCTGAGATACCTGTAAGTCCGTTAAATCTAATAACAGGTCCTTAGAGGCCATTTTGGGGTTTTTTTGGGGTGTGTTAAATTACTAAATCTTGTTATTAACGCTTTTATTTTATGATTTGCTGTTTCCAGGGCACAGACAGAAGCTTGATGACTCTAAACCTAGTTTGTTCTCTGAACGCCTCAGTGATTTAGGGCGCATTCCTCATCCCAGTATGAGAGTAGGGGTCCCGACCCAGAGCCCACGGCCCTCTCTGAACTCTGCACCAAGTCCTTTTAATCCACAAGGACAGAGTCAGATTACAGGTAAGAGACAGAACCATAGGTTTGACTTGCACAGGCAACGGTAGTAATTGCTTATGGATATTTGTGTCTCGACTGCAGTAAAAGAGGCTGTTACAGAGTGAGAGATGTGTTCCAAGCAAAGCTAGGCGGGAAGTGGATTTTTCTATAGTGTTTGAAGCTGAAAATGTCTTTCTTTTTTTTAAAAGATCCTTTTTCCGTAAGTCCAAAGTAGTCCAAAATAGTCAATCTGGGTAAATAAAGTAGGAATCTGGTGAAATTCTAACTGCCACGTTGCTCTGCCTTGTCCTCCGTGTATGCAGTAGTACATATTTGAATGAACATTTTTATTCAGCGTTTTTATTTTGCACTGGTGTTGAGGGAAGCGGCCAGCATTTAAAGGTCTTTCTATTGGAATAATAATACAATCCTCTCATGTGGCGGTTTCCTTCCAGCACCAGTGCTGACCACTGTTACAATAAACGAACTGGGTTATGGAGAAGTCTCCGAAGGTTGCTTGTGAGGGTTGTATGCAACATTTGTGATTGCCTGCTGAGAGACAGATTTCATTGTGCTGAGAGAAATCATAAAAGTACCATGTGTCACAGATTATAAGACTGAAATAAGATGTTTAACTGCAGCTATGCCAGAAGTTTGCAACAAAACTGTGAAGCCTACAAAATAAACTGATTTTGCCATTTTTCTAAATTCAGAGCTGGTTAATTTTTTTCAAAAGAGTGTCAAAACAACCTCTACCTAATTTTGGCCATTTCTACACTGAAAACTTGTGCTGCCATATTTGTGTCTATCCAGGATGTGAAGAGGTGTTGCCCCTGAGCAATTCACTTGCTAGAACTGTTGGAGAACTTCACCTAGATGCAAGTCCGTCAACAAAACTCTTGGCTCAGTTAGACCAGGTTAAAACTCAGTTTTGCTGCTATAGTTGCCTCTATACCAGGAGACCTTTGCCAGTCTTACACACCAGTATTCCTTCTCTGGTAAAGCACTCCTAGTATAGACATAGTCTTTGAGTCAACCTAGGAAGATTTCTGGTTTCATGTTTCAAGTGGTTTTGACAAGATACCAGCTGAAACTTAGCGGTTTTAACAAAGTGTTGTGGCTTTCTTCTTCTTTCTTTTTCTTGTTTTTTTAAGTTCCACTGGTTTATTAATTTGCAGTAAGAAAGAGAAGTAAGTGGGTTAATTTGAACCCAAAGCACCCAGAGAATTGAAACAAAAAAATTGTTCCCATGGGCTGTGGCAAAGTTCTCCCAGATCTAGAAGTCTAGCTTTAACTAGCATAAAATGTTCATAATATATTAAATATGTTGATAGTACCCATTACAAGGTACCTGCTGCCCACCAGCTTCCCAGAGCCCTTTTTTGGCCAGGCTTAGTGTTTTGTTCGTTGGATACGTGCAGTCAGGGCTCTTGTGCATATCATTTTCTGGGTAAGAACCACCAAGCTAAAGCCCAATATTTTTTCTAACCTACTGTCTTCTGTCTTGGCAATGCTTGGGGACATAGTTCCTGAGAAGGCAGGGGGAAAAACTGAGGCTATAATCAGCTTTTATCCTTCTTCCTTGTGCCTCCATAGTTTACCTATTGTGCAACACTATATCTAGGAAAGAAGGAGGGTGAAATTCTTCCTGACCCCATCTGGTGATCAGCTTATGCCCTGAAGCACGAGAACTGAGATCCCCTTGTAATTTTCGTCCTAGCTAAGTGTAACCTCATATGCTGCTCTCATTCACATAAATGCCTCCTGTAGAAAATGTTCTGCTGGGTTTGATTAATAGAGTACTTCTCTGCCTCATTATGAATCAGCAGCAGCATTTACAGATCCGGGAGGTGAAAACTTCAGATGAGCTTTAAATAAGCCTGACTGGAAACAAAGCTGTGTGGCATTCGCTGTCTTCTCTGCAAATGTAAGGGTCAGCAGTTCAAAGTACCAGCTGAGACTTCATCGAGAGGGAGAAGATGTGGTGCTGGTAGGGCAGAGGGAGGTGACCCGAACCGAGGACCGCAGGCTGACTTTCACATCTATTGTGGATTTTGCAGTGAGGACTCGGCTGCTTATTAAAGTTTGCAGTGAATATGGGGCTATGCTGTGGTCCAGTACAGTATTTGCCATGTTATTCCCCACCTTAGTCTCCTCCTCAATTTAGAAAATTCAAACACCCAGCCCTCAAAGGCTACTCGTTAGCTTTCTGGTAGCCCTCCCATTTAATAAGATGATTAGTGTGAGCATGTTACATCGGTGCGAGCTCTGTGAATTGCGCTGGCTTCCCCGCAAGGCTTTTTGGTGCTCTTCAGGATGTTGATTGTAATCTGTAAAGCTCTGCGCGCTTTGATGTTCCACCAAAGTGCCGGGATGCTTTTTGTGGACAGTCCCTCCGAGTTCTTCTGGGATGAATGGATGCTCATTGCCACACAAACCGTGCCAGCGAGAGACAAAGTTGATGCCGCAGACGAGACACCTCTTTGATCGGGTGTGAGGTGACCATGCGAAATTGCTAAACGTCCGCCTGTTTGGTGTGGTAGTAGGGAGTGAGCTGTTTGGGCTGTCCACCTCCACCAGTTCCCCTGTTGTGGTGTGATATTCAGTGGGAATTACCCCCTGGCTTCTTAACACAGTCACTGGGCTGGTGTGGCTTGGGTATGTATTAAAAGGAGAATAGACCCTTGTCTGTAAAACAAGGAATTTTTTATTACCTTTATTGGAATCAACCAAGCATTCCTTTAGAAATACCTTTGTGTCTTAATCTTTTTACCTAGTAATTTAGGGAAAATAATTAATTCATAATAACTTTAACAGTAAATACTGTTTCCTATGACAAAATCCATTTTATTGCTAGTAAGCACATAAACTGGTGTTTTTCATTCCACTTGAGGTCTTGCATAGCTATTGCATGATTAAACAGAAATAATATTTAAAGCCTGGCTCGCCCACACCTGAGTCTGCAAGAACTCAGCACTTTGGGGTTCACTCTTATATTTCTTTTCTCTGTCTAGGTTGTGTTTATTTTCCAAGAGTATCAGAGCACAGGTTTTACAAATCACGGCACGGTCTTATAACCTACCAGAGGACCGGGCTGTGGCAGTACAAGGCACAGAGTTGCCCTTATTCAACATGGCATTTTAACTAGGATTCTGCAAAAGCAACATCGAAGGGTCATTAAAAAACAAATCGTCCAATAAGCAGATGCCTTTGCTGAGGCAACGCAGATTCAATTTGAACCCCGCTTGCTGCCCGTAAATCAGGAATCCTGTCTGTTCACATTTGGATACTGGTATATTTGCTTTTTTGGTTTTTTTTCCCTTTCCCTAACGGCACTCGCACAACTGGCTCATGTATCCGATTACGTTCCCGTTCAGACACTGAGCTGTTGCATCGGTGGTCCAGTATGAAACGAGGAAAGCTGTTGTTTCTCTAAAGTGCAGCCCATGGGGATTAGCTTCTGTTGGCCAGAAAAAGCTGGGGCATAATGGCAGGAATGCGGTCGGCGCGAGGACCCCGGCGGCTGGGCTGCGGGGACTGCGAAGTGGGAGTTAAGTGAGGTTTCATGCTCCATCACCACTGTGGCACCGTCTGATCTATAGGCAACCTGTGACTTTCATCACTGAAATAACAGCACTCAAAAGCAGGTCCCGTGAAATCTTTTTTTTTTTTTTCCTTTTCCTCTTCCCCTCCCCATGCACTTCAGGACGTGACGCTTTCATTTCTCATCATTTTTAGGGTTGCAGGAAGCAGATTTAAAGGCTTCAGAGCTGGCTTACCTGGAAGTTAGTGAGGGGACCCATCTCCACTGGCAGGCAGGGACTGGTTTCAGGGGCAGCGTAAACTGAGTCTGCTGGCAGGACCATGGGCAGAAAGCACTTTCGACTCTCAGGTGGAGGATGAGGACGGTACCAGCTGGGCCCTCCTTAATTCCCCTGTTCAGGACTTGCAGGCAGTGGACTGGATGCTGCCCTTTTGCAGAGTCAGGGAGAAGGCAGAAAGCCATGCTCATCACAGCGTTGTCCTGGGCTCTAGATATGCAGCTGTGCAGCATCTGCCTCAAAGACCAGTGTCTGTTCTCCGATACCATCAGCTGCAGGACAGGTTTGAAACAGAATCTGTGTAGCTGTTACTGGACTGACACTATGCAAGTGCCCTGCCGGAGGCTGGCTGTGTTTTACCTGGGACCAGCAGCACTCTGAAGCACGTACCAGTTTGTAGCTGGTGCACATCAGTCTGAGAGCACATCAGCCAAAGTACACTTTTGCCTGGAATGGATAATTTAGAAATAGCCCAAGTAATAGCCTTACAGGGTGAATGATGCCTTCAGCTTACTGTAACATAGAATAAAAGCTGCCAGACTCAGCGGATGAGGTGGTAGAGCTGGGATTGCTGCTGCCATGAACGCAAGGGTGGCTGCAGCCTGCTGTATTTTATGCAAATTGATTGCATCCTTCTGGCGACTGGCGAGTTGCCATTGTGAACTTCCATTTGGTAAAGCTTGTGTCCCTTCTATTAAAGTATTCTTTTAACTTTATTTTTCACATCCCCCCTTGCAATTTAGTTGCCCTACTGGCATAACTTGTTCAGTTTATTTTTTTTTCTTTTAGAAATATGACTCTTGGGGGGGTGGGAGGAGAAACGGTTTTAGAGGTTCTTCAGGCCAGAGTCTGGTCTCAATTACGCTTCTGTACATTGGGGTGTAACTCCATTGGATTTGACTTCACTGATTGAACTGGGCAATCCAGATCAAGCCCTGGGCTTTTAAAGATGCCTAACAAATAGTCAGAGAAGAGGAGGAGGTTGCATTTTTGTTGTTGTTGTTTTGCTGGGGGGGTGGTGTTACAACAATAGTTGGGTTACTCATGCAGAAAGTCATCTTGACTTTGTTAAGATCAGAAGTGAGGATATTTGCTTTAAATGTTTACCGAAGATAGCTCTGGACAGCTTGGGTTTTAGTATTGGCAGTAGCACTAATACAATCAGCAGCAGCCAGTGCTAGAGCTGATGGCTGGATTTAAATGAGAGTGGTTTTGCAAAGTGCATGCGTGCATGTGATGTTGGGGTGTTACAGAGGGTACCTCGAGGAGCTGCGAGCCTTTGATCATGCTCGGATCACGTAACTCATCTTGGGAAACGGGAAACTGATTTTTTTTTTTTAATAGTAAATCTGTGTGCTTCATAATCCAGTGCCAAAGCAGTGGAAAAAAATCATTCTTCAGGGCTCTTTATGGGTTTTTTCTTCTCTCCATTGACACTTCAGGACATTTCCATTGAAGGAAGAGAGGTCACATTGCTGGAGAGCCAGTGTCATTGGTGGGAGAATGGGTCACTAGAGTTTTTTTTCATTCTTTCTTTTTTTTTTAGTTTTATACAGTGTGTCAAATCTTAGACTGATTTTTAAAACCGCTTATTGTCCGTTAAGCATCAATGTCCATTGTCCATTGATGCAGTCAATCACAGACCACAAGGGTCAAGAACCACGTGCATCTCCCGCTGACTGTAAACGTGGCAGTAAAACCTAGACGAATTTGCAATACTTGGTATTTCCTGCTTCAGCGAGGTTTACCTGGCAGTGCAAATGGGACGGAGCTGTTTGTGCATTAGTTTGGACCCTGCTGACTTGTTTTGGCCCAGCTGTGCTCGGGCTTTCTTAGCATATGCATGATATGCCTCTTTGTGGATAAATATGCTGAAAGCCGTACTTTTCTTCACACCCAGGCAGCCGTAACAGAAATGTTTACAAAAGGAGGACTGCTCTTAGTAATCACTCCAAAATTTTCAAGTGCAAATGCCAACTCAAAGTGGCCTTCTGCCTCCTTTGCTGTCATTGAATTATCCCTTCCCCATAGTTGCTGTACGGGAAGGTAGGACACTTTCTCCTGAGCTGTTCAGTGTATTTTTGTAGTAGTGTTTTCCCTTGTTTTCCAGGGATTCTTTTAGGGAGGAATCCGCTTTTGCTGTGCCTCAGATCTCCAGGGTTTCTCATCTGTTCTGGGCTTTTCATGATGGGGAAGATGTGTTGTGTCTGCCAGAGCACGTGGTGCTTGGGGTGATGGCACAAAGCCGCTGGCCCACAGGGACCTGGTGGACACATGTGAGCCTTCCAGCCAGAACAGACGGGGAAATTGATCTTTGGTGTAGCAGACCGAGGAAAACCTCTCACAAATCCACTCGTAGCTTCATCCCTGCTGGTAGGGCTAAATAGCCACTCCACCCCTTCTGTGCCCAAGCGAGGAGGAGGTGACCCTCCTGAGGACATTGTTGTGTTTCCCCCACAAGCATTTGCTTGTATCTGCCCCAGAAGCACTGGCAGGCACCTCCTCGTGACACCCCTGGCACCCTCCTTCACCCCAGGAGGTTTGTTTTGGTGGTGTGTAGGACCAGAAGAGAAAGGCTGGTTGGGCCTCGGTGGCTGAAGTCTCTGCTCCAGAGGCACTGTAGGGAACATCTGGTGGGACCAAAGGGTGCTGCATGAGACCCAGCTGCACGTCCGCCTTCAAGGACGAGACGGGGAGGCTTTGACAGTGCCTCCCAACATTTTACTCTGGGGACTGTGCAACGCTGCTGGGCAGCAACGTTTACCCTGTGGGTTTGCAGGTCACCTGTGACTTGGCAAGGTGAGGGGGCATTTCGCTGCTCTCTCCTCACACGTCCATGCAAACCTTGGCCGCTGTCAGTGAGCAGAGGCTGGTTTTAGGGCATTTACTCCAAGATCTGGTGAAACCTGTATCTTCAGTTTCCGGTTTCCTAACAGACCAAAGATAACGCTTGAAGCCAGTCAGCCCCAGGTCAAAATTCCCCACCCTGCCTCGATCATGACCTCAGCCATGTCTTCCCTAACAGTCCATCCTCTCTTTTCTCTTTCTCTAAAATACTTTGCAGTTTAAAGTCTTACAGTATTGGACTCATGAAGAGCTGAAATGAAACATATACGTATAAAAGAAATGTGGTAATGAGGTGCTGAGGTGGGGACGAGCTATAGAAGCTGTGTATAAATTTAAGCTAGTCGCCGTAAGAATAAATGATACGGGTCAACTGACCATCCATCCAGCCCCATATTCTGCCTCGGGCAGCGCAGTATGAGATAGTGTTTTGAAAGATCACATGAGCCTTTTTGAAAGACCACTTTTTGCCGTTTGTCCTTCTTGCATCCACACAGGCATTCACACTTGTTGGATTAAGGATGTTAGGTGTAAAACTACGTCTAGCATGGGTGTTCAAAGTGGTGAGGGTGCCAGAGACGCTCAAAATCTCGTGCCATGAGGACTGCACTGTGAGAAGTGGCATGAACTTCCAGAAGGCAGCTCCTTTCCTGAGGTTTTCATGGAGACCAAAATCCTGTGAAAATATCCTCTGTCTTGATTTTTTTTCCTTGCCTTTACCTGCTATATAATTTCCTTCCAGCACTGGAGGTGACCTAACACCAAAACTTTAAGGGACTCTGTTTTGGATTCGGAAGCAGAGATTGAAAAGCTCTTGGAGTTTGAAGGAGCTCAGATTTGATATTGTGCTCCTGACACATCATTAATTTTAAGATTGTTTTCCCAGCAAGCCTAGGCTTTCCGTTCCCAGTTGAAGATCATTTACCATTGACTGAACAGTGAATTATAGTAGTGGAACAAGGCAGAGAAATATGTCGATATCAGATATAACAACGCGCAGTCAGTCAAATTTGAACCTGTGCCAATCTATACAACCCTAGCCTTGAAATTGTTAAAACAAAGAAGTTCATTACATTTAATGATCAAGTGTCCTTCGGATTTCTGAGGAGTTTATGTTAACCACTTATATTACTCAGCTCTAATATAAATGGCAAACTCCAGGAAAATCCTCTTAAAATTAAATGTGAAAGTTGGGGGGGGTTTATATATCTATATAGTTATTTTGCTTCAAGGAAGTATCTGCTTTCCAGACATCTCTTCAAACAAATCATGTCTGAACAGAAAAAATAAACAAGGAATAGCTGAAACTACAAGGTTTTGCTGTGTGGAAGAGCAGGGAAAGGAGTTAAAAAAAGAAAGAAAAAAGTTGAATTTCCTGAAAAAGTGCCTTTGCTTATGCCATGTGGCTATCACATTGCTGTCTACAAAGTAGGGCCTTAGCGTAGTGCTCTGATATAGCAGGTTCTCTAAATTGAGTGGACCTGATGTGCTTCGCTGGAAATATTGGGGAGGATTTGGAGGGATGTGCTACAGTTTCTATGAGCCAGTTCAGAGATAGTTTTCTGTTTATCATGCAGTGCCCAAAACAAACTTTGGGGTTGAAAGTGGTTTGTTTTTATCAATGTAAAGAAATAAAAATAATAATTTATGAGGCATTCAGCGGTATCTTTATCACCAGATCTTAACTGAGAGCAAGTGGTTTATAAATCCAAACACCAGTGAGTAAAACTAGGTTATTTGTCTTTAAAATCATTTCCTCCATAGTGAGCTGTAGCAAGTACATCAAAAGGCATCGTTAGCTTCCGATAGTTATTCCAAACCATTTGGTTTCATATTGTTGTAATTGAGGTGACTGTAGGTAATTGGGCCAGCATCCAAATGTGACATTTTTGGACGGATGTTGATAAGATTAATGACATTTTCCTTCTTGGATAGTACTTTCAGCACTGAAAACACTACTGTGTAATGTTTGAACTGGATAACAGCTTGACAGGCGTGCCAAGTCCTGACTGTAGAGTCTCCCCACCTCAAGTCCACTTCCTAAGCTCAGACCTGGGTCTCGTACTTACGGTCTGCTTATCTGTCTGAATCCACGAGGACCTGCAAGTCCTGGTAAAACATGCTGTTAGACCTGGGTGAGAGACATCATGAATTTGCAGCACAGCTTCTAGGACTTTTAAAATTCTGCGCGCTGCTCTGATCGTTTCCCAAAAAAATTGTTACGGGGAGGGAAAAGCACAGAGCGGGACTTGAAGGGGTTGAGTCCTAGAGGAGCAGGTTGTGTTTCATTGCATTCTCATTCCTTATAGCACTGGTGTGTGTACGTTCAGTAATCCCACCTCTTTCAATTAGGCTGTTGATGCCCTACAATTTTTCTTCCTTTTTAAAAAGAATATTTTTTTTTCTTTTCCCTAGACCCCAGGCAGGCGCAGTCCTCCCCGCCATGGTCCTATGACCAGTCTTACCCATCCTACTTGAGCCAGATGACTTCACCATCCATTCACTCCACAACTCCCCTGTCCTCCACTCGAGGCACAGGACTTCCAGCCATCACCGATGTGCCCAGACGCCTCTCAGGTAAAGATCGTGTTTTGCCTAAAGCAATTACGCAGATAGGAACAGGACTGGCAGAGGCTGCCTCCGTGGCCTCAGACAAACCTTAAGAAGAGGAGCAAAGCTGAGTCGGTGATAACAGGGTTACTGCATGGTGGGCGGGGGTCAAGGTCCCTTTTTTTTTGAAGTGGAAGAGCTGCTGCGTTGCTCTGAGCATGTATCGTTTGAATGTCTCTAGGTCCATTTCAGTTCAGACTTATTTTTTGATTGTGAACCTGATTCTGTGAACAAATTCTCTCTCTTTTTTCCCCTACAAGAGGATGTTTACTTGCATGTTTTAAAGTAATTGTGATAGTCTCTATTTTTTGGTGCTTTAGTTTTGTGGTGTGTGTGATGTTAGGCATCCCGACAGATAGATGCCTTTATTACTTCAAAAGTTAAGGCTAAGGTTCATTCTCCCACATTTCAATCCAGTAGCTCAAGAAAGCCTATTTCCTTAGTGAATGTGTGCTTAAGAAGCCGATCAGAAACTAGCTGAGTCACTTTAGGGTAAAGATTGGAAAAATCGTGCTTTGGAATGATGCAGGAGAGAGGAAACACGTTTAGGAGCATAGACAAGACAGCAGCGAGGAACTGAGACTTTTTTTTTTTATCAAACAAATGTACATTTACATACCGTGCAATTCATCTGTAATGGTCTCAGTGATAAAACCATCTGTGTGAAGTAATCTGATTGCCCCAGAGTAAGATGGAGCCTGTCATGGCACACAGTCACCTTGTGTATCTTGCCAGAAACGAGGAACCTTAGGGAAGGGAGGCTCAGTATTAAAACTCCAACCTTGCAAGTGTAGAAATACTAGCAGCGTATGCCAAAAAAGCATGTGTAATGTAAAAAAAGCCTTTATGATTCATTAATGAAAACCAAAGAATCAGTCTTATTACATCTATTTTTTGCATGTTTGCAAGATATTATTATAATCTTGGATGCCGCTGCCATACACCTGTTTGACTCGCAGCCAGGTGAATTTCTTGCTGTCGTGTTTTCCCCTTCCACTAAGCTAATAGTGCTGGAAATGTTGATCACTCCACCGAGCTGCATCACTGACAAGCTGAACTTCAGCCAGCAGGCATGTAGGATTTGATTAGCGTAGACTCCTTGATTTCTTTCATCTTGGCGGAGGGAAGCTGTTTCTCAAACAAACAGCTGCAAAAAACTCTGCGGTCCTAGCACACTCTGCCTTCTCAGAGATGCCAAACATCTCCATGTGGGCCGAGGGTTGGAGGGTAGTGGAGCAGGTTCCTGTGGGCTCCTCGTGCAATGCGCTGACTTCGTTCAAAAAACTTGACAAGCTTGATGCTGAGGAAATGCTTTGTTTGGCCTGAAACAGGTTCCCTTTGAGTCGGAGCCTCCCGATGGTCTGTGTTGTCAAATGGGTTATTTTTGCAATTATGCCCCCAGCAATACCTCCGGGAGAGGCCGGGCTGGGACTGTGGCAGCTGTACTGCCGCGTACTTGCCCTGCAGCCCTTGCTTGTCTGTGTGTATTCAGACGTGAGTGCCTGGCATGTGGGCACAGGCAGGGTGACTAAAAGACCTGGCTGTGTACATCGTGTGGTCGCGGACTGAACTTTTCTGTTGTACTCTACAGTCGGTTGCCTTCATGCTTCTTGCCTTTCATCCTTTGGGGGCTTGACCGATGCCTCCGCAACGCTCTTACCTTTTCCTAGAGTGGAGATCTTGCTTCCAGTTAGATTGAAGATTGAAAAAGGGGACTTCGATCTTCCGCAAGTGCCAGAGGTTGTCTGCAGTCTTTGCTGATGTTCAGATATACCGAGCGGAGTTCCTGGGTGGAGGGTGAGCTCTGATGCTCAGGCTGCAGGGAGGCGTGTTGCAGCCCCAGCTGCAAACCCTGCAGTTCCTCTCAAGGGTCTCTACTTAGCAGTGCCACGGGGAGGGAGGGCAGGATCCGACCCCTTTTGTGTATAAAGTAGAGAGAGAAATGCAAGGTTGAAGCCACCCCTTAGAGCAACCGGTTTATCCCTTGCACATGGAGAAATGCTAATGTCCGCTCAGTTACTTGATACATCTTTCAGAGGAGACCAGAGCTTTGATGGGGGGGAAAAAGTGACTGCTAAGAAACACTAAAAATGTTGGAAAACTTCAGGCACCTCCAGTGCATGAGGGATAAATTAGAGTTTTACAAGGCCTTGAATAAAAACAAACTTTGCTTTCCGATACAGTGGCAGAAATCTGATTATCAAGGCTGTTAAAAGTATACAAGGTAATTTTAATGAATGCCATATTTACTGCCTGTTGCTTAACATCATACAGGAGGAAAAATGGGTAAAACATCCCCCTTAGGCCTTGGATGTCACACCTACAGGCACAGGACTTCCTACCTGCCACAATTTCATGTCACCCAGCCTTTCCACAGGCCTCCGTGGCTTTGTCTAGACCACTGCTTAAGTTGTGCTCCCCCAGACATTGAAAATATACCAAATATACCAGTGAAGCATGTGTCCTTCAAAAGAATGGTTCCTGGTTGTATTGTCAGTGGCAGCCCTCAAGAGCTATTTTTGGTGGTACCCCCATGACCAGAAAGAAACACATCCATGCCCAAAACGATGGTGTTCCTCCTCATCCTAGGATGGGTACATCTCTTGCTGATGAGGACGCCTGTGTTTCCGTCACAGATTAGGTTGAGGATTGGAAGAGGTTTGGAGCTGCAGGAAAGGAGGTGACGGGGAACTGCCATCGCAGTTCGTGAAGTTCTCCAACCCGTGGGAGAGGGGAAAAGGGCAGTAGGCTGCAACCCTGAGGAGTTATTCAGGCAGGCTGGTGTAATGTGGCTGAACTGGTCGTGTCAGTGTCTAGACTGATTTCTTTGCACAACTGAAATGTTTGCATGCATCCTGCAGGCACGTGCAAATGAGTGCCCACGGCTGTCAGACTTCAAGTATTCATCTTTTCTTCTCCAAATGGGGATCAGTGCTGTATTTGCAGTGTCATACAACTAATTAACGATGTGTCACACACATTTGGGCAGTATTCAACAGCAATAGCTGGAAAGCAAAGCAAAAAAAGATTATCTGGCATCACTCATGCAACTTTTGAACCAATGAGCCCTCTGGTGCATAAGTCTCATGTTCATATCAAGACTAAATAAAAAATATAAGCTCACAAGGCCATGCAATTGACCTATGTTATTGCACCAACTTAGTCATAAAAAGAGCAGGATTCCCCATATTTTATTAAAATATCTGTCTGCTCAGACTTCTCCAGAAGACAGTGAAAGTTGGTGGCCTAGCAGATTAATATTCTTAATTAAATAATATTGTAGTGGAAACCATGGGAATATATGAACATGGTCATTTTGGAGAGAGTTTTGCCTGAGGGACGTAGTCTTATTGCATGATTCATAGTGAATGCACTCAGTCTTTGTGTCCTATGCATAACCAAAGTGCATGTGGGATGGGGAGCATGAGTGTCTATTATGTAATTAATGTATATGATTCATATAAATACACATCACAGCCGTTTTACGTGAAGCTTTGGGACTGATCCAGCAAGTCCTCGGCACATGCAAGGTTCAAAGCAGGGAGTACAGGTTGAGTTGTTCCTGCAGTCACAAGAGGGCTGCTCCGCAGCAGGTGAAGGAGATACGGGTATAGATGTCCCCAGGGTAGACGTCCATATCTGGGACAGTCACCTTCAGTTCCCTTTTGAGTCAGTGGGGACAAACTGGTATTTGCAGCACTTGAGCAGTCTGCAGATGAGCTGTGCTGGTCTCTGGCAGTGCCTTGGAAGAGCTTGTTTGTCTCCACGGGCTCTAAAGAGGGCCTAGGTGATGAGTAGTTCAGGTACAGGCACGTCTGATCTGATAGTCTGCCTTTGCTGAGGTGGTTTAAGAGATGATTTAACTGTCCCATAAATATATCCATATCGCAGCCTTGTTACACTTCAGTCCTGGTTTAAGCCTGCGGTGGTCTGCCTCACCCTGACTTCTACCTGCTCTGCAATTGGAGGGTTTGAGCTTGAATTTAATTTTGTTGAGAATACTGAGAAAGGAGGTGGGGAGACTTCTTCCTCCCCTACACTTTTCCTGGACCTCCTCACCCTTCTGCCTAAACGCTAGTCGCTTGCTTATTGCTTCACCTTTGAGAGAGGCTTGCAGGGTCAAGTTCTTAAGATGCTGGAGGACCTGCCCTGCAAGCATAACATGAACAAGTTCAGTGCTGGCTGTGGGAGAGCCTGTCCTACACAACTGCGTTTGTCAAATGCCCATATGACAAAGGAGGAAATCAAAACTGAATCTAAACAGCAGGACAAATCACCAAACCTACCTTTTCCAGCCCCGGGCTTGCACTCTTTGCAGATAGCCGTCAGTTGGGGATGCTGGCCTCGTGCCACCATGCCCAAACTCTCCTGTCCCATGCGCTGGAGTCCCTGAAGCGTGCGGGGTGGATTTTGCTGTCTTTATATTTACGGTGTCATTGAATAGGGGCACGCTGAGATAGATGAGGGACATGCTGGGCTCAGCCTCTAAACAAAAGAAGTTTGCAGATCCATCCCTCTGAACTAAAATGGCCAGAAAGGAATATCTTTACCAGTAAATTACACAGTGGTAGGGCCTGGGCTGTTAAACACTGGTATTGTTAAATTGTCAGCGAGGTTGATTTTCAGCGGGGTTGGCCAGCATGCTCCCAAGCAGGTCCCAGATGTGGTTTGGAAATGAACAGAGTCCCGAACCCATTCCCGTGGGCAGCTTGGAGGCAGCCACCCTGTTGTGGAGGCTAAAAGGATTTAATATTACAGCTGTGGCTAGAGCGTCCTGGCTGGATTTAGAGCCAGAGAATGGGCGCTGACCCTGGGCTGTTCGCTAGTTCAAGTGTAGCCAAACTTTCCCATTAATTCACCTCACTCCGTAGATATCACCTCATCGTTTTAGACCATCCTGGACCTTCATCAGATATTGAATTTAAGAAACATTCCTGTTCAACCAGCTCACTGGGGGCTGGCAAGTAGAAATGCAACCCTGCAAATGCCAGCCATGCCCTAAGCAGTGACAATACTGTTCCTTTACACAACCGAATTTTCATTCTTGTAAGCCTACAAATCTTAAAATAAAAAACCACGTATAATGGAAGCAATCCCAGCTTAACCTGTGGATTTAGTGTTTGTGTGTTAATAAGAAAGTCGCTCACAGTGATGGGCTGGTTTTCCTTGAGGTTCTGTACTGCTTATCATCTTGTGTTTCTAGCCCTGAATATGAATTACCTTGGATTTTGCTTAATGTCATGTACACGTGTGATCTTTATAATAAGGATTTTCCCTTTTGGAGGGGATTTGGTCTTTTTACTAACTTTAAGAAAGAAATGTTTATCTTCAGCTCAGAAAACTTTACAGCTACTACGTAAAAACTGTGGTTATGTGAGGCAGTTATTCTTGCATCCCTTAATTCCCACTAACTTCATTGAATGTTGTAGGTAATAATCCCATTTCAGGACAGAACCCTTAATAAGAGAAGGCATTAGGGCTGTCTCCAAAATACAGTTCTTTTCCTCTTTACGTGCTCTGGGGAGCAGAGAAATGGTTAATACCGTGGCCATTGCCAGCAAGAGCCTTGGTGTTAGCAGCTCCTGAAATGAATGAGCAGTTCACGCTTCAGCAATATTGTCTCAGGCTCTTGGCAATCCCGAGAAGCCAGCTCTGTTTCTGGTGCACTCACTATTCTGCGATGTTTTTCTTGGTGACTATAACAATTTTCACTCTGTCTTCTTTTTTTTGAAAATGGAAGCTGAGAGACTCAAGGTTGTCTCTGTCTCCATTTCTCCTAGCTAATTTTCAGTGCTTTCCCTGCGCGGTGACACTGAGTTAAGGCAAAGTAAAGAACTTCAGAGAGCTCAGGTCTTCAGAAACAACCCGCTCATTTTGCTCCCCTCCCTAAACCTGTAACTTGTCTTTTTTTTTTTTTTTTTTTTTTTTTTTTTTTCTTGGGTCTTTTTTTTTTTTTTTCATTATTTTTCAGTGGTTCTATTTATTTTGTTTACCGCAGGTTTTCCATTTTTAGTCTCCTGCCCACTTGGTGCCACCTGGGAATCTCAGCACCTTGGCACTCATGTGTGGGGTTTCAGTAGCAGCCTCTCTGCTGGGTAGAATCTCTCATTGGAGTAATTGTCCAGAAGGTGCGTTGCGTGATCCCTACCTCAAGGATGAAGGCCAAATTTTTCTAGTGTGGGTGGCCTCAAATTAGGCACCTATACCCATATTTAGGTGGTAAAACAAGTGGGCTGATTTTCAGACGTTTGAATATTATAATGCGTGTCTTTAAGCCCGTTTCATTTACTTAAAACGGCTGTTGGGAGAGGAAATAAACAGGAAAAATGAAGGCAGAGGGAAAGAGTTTTATTCCTGAAATAACGGATTTAAAAAATACCGAAAAGAAACAAGTGGAATGTTTTTAAATGGAATAAATTTGTTGCTGATACAGGCAGGAAATAGCACACTCCAATATATGTGGATGTATAGATATATTTTTATCTGAGCCTTTTTTTGCAATGTGTTTTATATTTAGGACACATATCAAGATTTGCATCTGTTTCCAGAACTTGCTGCTAACAGTTAGTAATGATGCCAAAACATACTTTAGTTCCAGCTTGAGACCAAATGATATTCAGGGCTTTTTTTTATTACTAATTTAGGGTCTGATATTAATTAAGGAAATTTTTCCATAAGTGCCAGGCCTTTTCTGAAGAACTCATTAAAATTATATTAACTTAAACCGGAATCACAGTCTGAGCATGTTTTGTAATGATTATTCTTACTGACTCTGCTGGGTTTTGTAAACAGAATGCTAATTGCTAATGGGGCAACCGGGCGCTCGATTCCAGACTTTGAAAGGGCCAGATCCTGGGCCGTTACCTAGATGTGTGCTCCCAATAAAGTCAATAAGCTCCTAACGGGAAGGCTGTGGGACCGAGCTCTTTGTTTCATCCTTGTGCAAAGGCGTATGACGATTTCTCCATTCCCTTGGTGGAATCGCCATTGGTTTTCTACCCAGGATGGAACCAGCCGTGGTGGCTGATGCAGGACCATGTGTGTCCTCATATGGAGCGGGAACCTAACCCCATATGTGAAGCTCTCTGGTAGATATAGGGTGATCAGGATCACTTGTTTTGCTCTTAACTCTCTATGGCCGTGAGTCTTTTTTGCACTGAATTTGGTTTGATTAATTGCACAAGCTGAATTTATTAAATGGTTCCATAAAATGCGGGAGATTTTGGTCCTTCTCAGACTGTGACAGTGTTTGTTACAAGGCAGGTCGAAAAGTATCTTATGCCCTCCAGGACTTGTGTTGTTTAAAAGGCTCAGCTGTGCAAATCTTACACTAAAAAATATAATTCAAGAGGCAAAACTGCTGCTGGTAGAAATAACTAGAGCTGCCTTGACTCTCAGTGAAATTGCCTTGAATTTCTGGCCATGCAGAATTTGGCCGTGCAGAATTTGGCCATGAGGGGAGCGTTAGAGCCTAGCAGAGCTTCACAACACCTTTCTGAAGTGGTTTAGTAATAGTTGTTGGCCCCATTTTACAGATGTCCAAATCTCCTCCCATCTCAATGGATGTTTTAGCAGAAGAGGATCTGGTGTCATGCCAGTTTGGTTGTCAGCTTTAAAAAAGCATTGATATTGGTGATACTGGGCTGATACCGGTGACTGAAAGAGAAGGTAAGAGCTGTGCAAGCGGTTCAGACTTTCTCTGGTTGTACAAAGGAAAACAACATAGGCAGTGAAGGAGAGGAAGATGAATGAGATAAAATGAAGGTGCACACCTTCACGTGGCTCATAAAAGATGCTATTAAGAGAGAAGGAACTATTTCATATGCATAAAGGGAGGGTATTTGGGGACGCTAATCTGGAAATCTGTTAATATTTGCTTTCAGACTGACTCAAAAGAGCGAGGGAAGGGATCAAAGCAGGCGATGCCTTCCCGAACTTGGGACAAGTTCTTCATGTCCCCACGAGCGGTGTGCAGGTGGTGCAGGGTCCCCTCAGGGGCAACCCAACCCTGCATCCATACGGTGCTTGATTGTGCTTCTGTGCCCAGGGAGTTTTTGGGGACAACACGGGTTTTTAGCAATGGTGGAGCTTTGTCTATTAAGCTCACGGGACAGTAATTTGATGTAAGGAGTTTTCCACAGGTATATAGATTCATAGATTATTAATACAGTGAAGCCCACGTGATCATCTGCTTTGAACCCAGCTGTAAGATTTCGCCAAATTAGCTCTCATTTGAATTTGAGGATAACCTTTGAAAAAAAACAAAAACAAAAAACAAAACTCACTTGGTCTTCATTTAAAAATTTCCAGGGAGGCAAAATCCACCACAACCTTTGGTTACAGATGCTAATTAAGCTCGCTTTGGAAATGTGGGTCTTATTACTAGTCTGACTTTGTCTAACTTTAGTTTCCACTCATTTGAACTTCCTATAACTGTCTGCCAGATTGCAGCACCAATTTTTATTTCTGAGGTTCGAGTGGGTTCCTGTGGCAGTGACTGATACAACAAGGAGGTGGTCAAGAAAGGAGATTGCTGTGGTGGATCCCAGGGAGATGGTAGAAGCCACACGGAACTGGACGTTGCGGGATGCAGAACTGGTTTGACTTGCAAGGAGGTTGGAGGGGCACCGTGCAAAAATATTTTGGTCATTTAAGTTTGCTGTGGGTTCACTATGATCTATCAAATAGTGGAAGTTCCCTTCCCTAATCAGCCAAACTCCTACGCTGTCCACTAAAAAGGAGTTATTTTGGGTTGAATTACTAGTGGGACTCTACTTTTCCAACCCACCTGAAAAAACGCACTGAGAAAGCATTTTCACTGACTTTGTGGGCTTCTACAATTCCTTTAGGATTTTTTCTGCTTTTACATTTGCCCAGTTGTAAAGTCCCTCCCATTTTTTTGTAACAAAATGAATTTAATTCATCACCCGTTACCCTAGATGGAGATGCAGGAATAGGACAACAGGATATGCATTCTCCTCTAATTTTCATACATTGTTTAACCTTTCATTTTAAGAAACGTAGCTATAGTCATGGGGGCTTTCTCCTCCAGGCTTAGCTAGCATTTGCTCTGTCAAAAGCAAAGAGAAGCCTGCAGCTCAGAGCTCAGGCTGTGGCTGCCGTTGGGTAGCAGACACCCAGCCAAAGCAGCCTCTTGGCTCTCCATGTTCGTAACCATTCCATGGGCAAATTTGTGAATAGAGAGTTGAAACTGCGTTAAATCCTTGGCATTACGTGGAGCTGGCAATGCTGTCATTGCATGTAGAAGTTTACTTCTGGCAAAAGAGGTATCATACACTTAATGCAGGGGGGTTGTGGTGTTTTAAAGGTGCTTGTGGAGGAGGAGTCAGTGTGCTGTGTCTTCAGCCCTGTCTGGGCCATGTCACCTCCAAGCTTCCCGACTGTTTTTCCCAAAGGTCTCTCTAACCACCCACTTGACCTTTTATCCTGTGGTAGCCATGAATGTTTGTCGTAATCAGTTATTTTGTAATACAGAAGTGCTGAGCATAGGCAGCTGGAGAAAGCCTCCTTGGGCTCTTGTGAGAGAGAGGAGCAACCGTGCTGAGAGAAGGGGAGCACCAGCAGGGAAAAACAGCCTGGGGATTTAAAACAAGGATCAATTCTGAAAGCAAAATGGAGGGGTAGGGCATCTCCCGTCGATCCTCCTGCCTCTTAACCTCACATTTCTCTGGCGGTGAGAAGTGGAAAGTGGTATGCTTGGATTAGGAGCGGTACCCACAAAGCCTCTTTCATTTAGTTGAGATGAAAAGTCCCTACACAAGCTCTAGTGATGCCACACGCGTGGTTTCCACTTGTTATTTTTAATAATTAACTGGGCTATCGTTGTCTGATCCATAGGCATCGGTGCTTTTTTTGCCTTTTTCTATTAAACAAGCACTGTCTAGAATTGGCAAAATATTATGAAGCCAACAGCGAAAGGTATGTCCAACTTGTTGTAGTTTATATAATTAGGCTGCGCAATGGGCTTGCTTGGAAAACAGGATTGCAGCAGAGGCGCAGGACCAAGTGTATAAGGCATGTCATTTTTAGGTGATAGATGTCTGTAAAAACACAGCTTGCCGTATGTAATTCTGAGCTGAAATTATGTCCTGTACTGAGTTGAAAGCTGAATGTGGGATTGAAAGATATCCATGAACTGGAGATGAGTCCCCTTGCCAGGCTCCTTGACAAGGCTTTGTCTGAGGTTTTGACTTTAGCTGGAGCACCCAAGTTTGGCTACTGCAGGCGATGCGGTTCAGTGATAAAGTAATGGTTGTATTTTTTAATAGCTAATGGGCCTTTGCTGGAATCACCGCTGACCACGTGGTAGGCAGTGGCTGCTAATATTGTTTGTATTGCGGTAGGATCTGGAAGTCCGATCCCATTGTGCTAAGGACGTAGACAATTAAAGAAGAGGAGGACAAAAAAGAGAGGTCAGCCCTGTCCTCTATGAATTTGCACTCTTAAATACAGTACAACTGGTTGCAAGATGTACAACGGAATACAAGAGGGAATTGAGGAAACACAAAGAGAGCCAACAAGGTGATGGCAGTGGCTGCAGCCTCGCTAGAGCTGGCTGGTGGTGAGCGTGGGTCAGAAGGGAGTTGCAAGGATGATGTCTGAAGGAGGTTATAAGGTAGCTCTGTGGCTCTTTACCTCCTCCCAGGCTTCAGGGTCAGCAGGAAAGAAAGCACAAAGCTGCTCGTTACAGCTTGTAATAAGAGGCAAGCAGTGTTGATCAGCATTGTCACTGAAAAAAGATGAGTGGGGCAGAAGATCAGCTCCACCAGGTTAGACCAAGGGTCGATCCAGGACCCATCACCTTCTCATCATGGCCAAAAATCGTCGCTCAGTTCCCCTGGATAAACCCAGAATATATGTATTCCTAAGCTGTAGGGGTTTCCAAAACTGGAGGTTTATATCTGGATCATTATGTTTGACAGCTGTTGATAGACCTCTGTGAATCTACTTACTCTTGGGCAGGTGGGAATAACGCCAGAGGAGCCGCTAGATCAATTCTTCTATTTCCTATAGGTCTGTAGTGTCGTAGTCATATAGGACTGACAGAGATCATATGACCTGTGCCTCTCTGTGCAGAAATAGGATCGAACATCTGCAGGTCATTCCTGTTAAGAGTAGCCAACTAGTTATGTGTATTGCTGCCACTGAAAACAAAAATAAAACCATGTCCCAAAGAAGGAAAAATCCCAGCCAAAAAACTTCCTTAAGGTTGAAATAGATCATTTCGGTGCAGTTAAAAGGCTTTTAGAAAATAAACTTACAAACAAAGGAAGTCAAAGCTAACATTATAAAAGAATATATGAATAAATGCTTGAGAAGTGGTGCAGGCTTTATGAATACATTTGAAATATCCCCAGGCTCCTGAATGAGACCGCTGGCCATGAAGTGGGAGTCATCATGGCAGTGAGGTGGCTAGACATAGAGCTGCATAGGGTTTGTCAGCACTGACAGAGGGAAGGTATAGAGTAGAAACCTCTGTGAGAAAGAGCATTTAGATAGCCTCTAGGGCACAGGCTGCAAAGGCTGGGATCTGGACTAGGGACTGAGATCTGAAAATTAGACCTTCTGCAAAGGCTTACCAAATAGGAAGGGAAGCAAGTGTCTCAAAAACACCAGGAGGGCTGCTGACCCCAAATCACTGCAACATAAGCCTCAGATGAAATGGCTCATTGGAAGAGGCATCTCGCAGAAGCTTCTCAGAGGAAGTCCCCGGGAACTGTGATGTGGACGCTGGCGTGGTTGGAGGAGCCACAGAGGAATCCTGGCAATGGGAAAAAAAGCACCTCTCTTCCCCCTTTCTTCCCTCTTCCTCTCTCAAATATCTCCCTCTAAAGGGATTTTTTGTTTGTTTTTGTTTTCATTTTGATTCCTGCTAAAAGCCAACCCATGCTGGGGTTTTTTTATGGGTGAAAAGGAGCACAGGGGAGGATCTAAGTACCACCGGAGCCTAATTAGGAGCCATCGTATTAGATCCCAGAATTAGATAGGAAGCTGGGTTTAAGGGTAGTCCAAACCCAACCAGTTCCCAGTTTGGCCTGGCCCACGTAGGTGGGCCAGACTAGTTTGGAGCTGTTTTGAGGACAGGCTGCTTGCCCATGGAGGAAACCGTTCCAGCCGCAGTGGAGCTGGAGCACGGCGCCTGGTCCTCAGCCGGGCCAGCTTCTGCTTTCACCGGTCTGCTCTGCAGATGCGCTGGAGGGGCGTTTAGTTTAAAGCAGTTCGAGCTGTTGCTTTCTCAAGCAGATGAAGACAACTGAAGGCTGACTTTGTACGCCTCTTTTTTATTTCAGATACCAGGATTGCGTATGAAAGTTTATTTTAAGCCAAGTTCTCTCTACTCTGTCTGACTTCAACCTTTTCTGTGTCTTCACCTGTTGAAGAGCTTATAAAAAATGTCTGATGGGTTTTGCCTTTAATCTTTGTAACTTTACAACATCTTCCAACGAAGGATTTCATAGCATTTTCCAAACAGTTCTACTGACCTTTGTCACTTGGCTAATGTGAAGTATTAAAATATCCATCTTATAGCAAGCAAAATTTAGCCAGGAAAATCAAATTATATGCCCAAAGTCACAAAACAAATCTGTAGCAAGAGCCAGAAAGCAATGCATCACTTTTCCCCTTTTAACAGCTTTAACGGATAAGTGGGCTTTCTAAACTTCTAAATAACATGTGCTTTTTTTGCCAATATGCAATTATCCTGTGCAATATCTCCATGATACATTTATTTTTTACCAGCCTGAAGTTGTCCAACCTCTCTTTTGAACTGAAGCAAATTCAGAGAGTAGTCCTGACGTAACTACAGGCTTAGTTAGACTTTGGTAGGAGTGTGCATTTCTACAGCCTATGGCAAGCGCAAGGTAGGGAGTCTTAACTTAGTCCTCTGGTACAGAATTGTCGTATCTCCCATTTGCTGTGAGCTGTGGCCATTCACGTGACTGTTACTGTGGTTTATCTGAGACGTGGTAACTTGGATTTTAAGTTTAGACCATCGGTAGTGATTTGAGCCGCTAGTGGTATAGCCTAAGTTGCCATACAGCAAACAGCCTAAAGCATGTTTATGATGTGAGCTATTACAGACCAAAGTCTGTTTCTCTTTCTCATCACCCGTTTCCTGGGAGGATAAAAACCATATTCAGACTTTACACTATGGAGAAGAAGCATTTATTTAGAGGTGTTCAAAGTTGGGCTGGTTTAAGCTTCAGCTCAGCTAATGAATGGAGATGCTGTGTGGAGAAGCTTATAATGGATTGAAACTTAGCTTACAGCAGTTTGCCTCAACTTAGTAAGAAACTCAGGCGTTGGGTCTGAAATGAACGCAAAAAAATATACGGAGGGCTTCGCACTGCTCTTGTTGAATGAGACTGAAAATCATATTTTGTTAAACTCATGCAATGCTGAATGTAAAAAGGGATACAGTGCCTCTAACCCTGCATGCAACCGTGTTTAGCAATCTGTGTCCTGCTGAATTTGAGAGTTCGGTGTCTAATTGGGCATTGAGGGCCTAAATGCATGGATTGAAACCTTTCCAGGTCTTTGCACTGGTCAGTATTTTTGACTCTTAGATACAAGAACGGCAGCTCTAGCGAAAACAGCCCAGCAGTTGCGGGCAAAGATTTCCTCTGTTTCCCCAAAGTTCGTGGTGACTCGGGGCTCGTCCGCATTGCACGGCGGTGAGTCCTGCTCTGCAGCCTCTGGCCAGCCGCGGCTTTGCTCCTGCGATGCCGAGGGTCATGACGTCCCCACGCGGCTCTGGCTCTGCCCCGTGACACGGGCGCAGCGGTTCGGCTCGGTGTTTGCCCCCGCATCTCCCTGCAGGGCTCCTTCACACCCTGAGCCTCATGAAATTCCTGTGACCGGTGGGTCTTGAGTCATGCTGACGTGTGTGACGGTTTTATCACGGCCTGACGTTACCGCTGTTCGTGTTACTTGGGGGAGATGTTATGTTCTCACTGTAAGGGAAAAAACTGGCCGTCGCTGGGTGAGTTATTTTCCGCTGTTTTCACTCCAACAGCGTTATTTCGCCTGCTGCTAAAATCCTTAACCTAACATGGAAATGCCTTCCCGGTATCTCCCCTCTCATTTCTCCGGTATCCAGAAGTTCTCCGTGAGCTAAGCGCCCTCATCCCCTTCGGAGTGGCTGCTCTCGCGGGCTCCCGAGCAGCTCCCGCTCCGAACACAAGCCGCAGCTTTCAGCTGCCTCCCAGCAGGACGAGGTGTGCCTGCTTACACTCCGAGGACACAGGACTTCACGCTGGGGAGGAGAAAAAAACCCAACATCATGGCCCTGGATGTGGACAGGGACCGAGGCTGAAAATGTCTGTGGAAGGGAGAAGTTATTTTAAGGGGAAAAGTGTGTTTTTAATTGTTTAGATGAGGGGATTTCATGTTTTGTGGATGTCTGGGGGCTGGGGAGGTGCCCCTTCTTCCTCCGTGTACAATATTGTTCAGGGGAAAAAAAAAAAAAAATTGGACTAGCTATGTTTGTGAATTTAAGTTTTTTTGGCTAGAAGTGTAACAATTTGTAGGGTTTGATTTTTCTCTAGGAAAAAAAAAAAAAAAAAA
>VZTL01068648.1:56609-66954 GCA_013400535.1 Scopus umbretta | reverse complement strand
GAATTTAAGTTTTTTTGGCTAGAAGTGTAACAATTTGTAGGGTTTGATTTTTCTCTAGGAAAAAAAAAAAAAAAAAAAGCGCGTTTTGAGAACAAGGCCCGGGTAACCAAAATATGTTTGTTTTTGTTTAAATCACTCAGTAGAGAAATCGTCTCTTGTCTATTGTTAAGGCAGAGGTTTAAATCAAAGGCAAAGTCTACATATTCTAAAATATACAGACAACTCTTTGAAAGCAAAGCCAAGCAAAACTTTAAAAGAGACCTTCTCCTTGATGCAGAAGTTTTCAGTTAGTTTACTGTGCTGAGGCTCGAGTGGAAAGAAACAGCCTGAGAAACAAATCGCAAATCCCCATTTCAGAGGCGGAAGTCGGGGAGAGCATCGTATTAATAGCACACGAGACCTTTCCACAGAGCTTCCCATCCAGGGCTTCTCCAGCGGCAGCGGGGAAAAGGCTTTGCAGTTTCGTGGGGATTTTTGTGTTCGGATTGGGCTGTGGAAAGTTTAAGCGAGCTGCAGAGCGAGGGAGCGGAGGGCCTGATCCTCTCGTGTTGGGTGGTCCCTCCTACCGCAAATAACCCTATTGAAAACAGAGGGACTATTTGTGGAGTCATTTGTTTGTCAGGAAAAGTAGGGCTTGTAGGATACGGCCCCAATTAGCAGCCAAATTCCTGGTTATTTTCTCGTGATAAAAACGCGACTAGCTGTCACAGAGACGCACGTAGCATCTCTTCGGTTCCCGTTTGAACTCCTGCCACGTGCTCCGCGCTTCTTCCCGCTTCCTCGGCCATCCAGAAATTATTCTGGCACCACGCTAGCTCAGATGAGCTGGCTGCTTCCCTCCTGCCCGAGACTGATGCGGCCTCCGGCCCTCGGCCGTGCCTTTTGGGATCGGCAGGGCTTGGGCTGCGCGTTCCCCGGCTCCCGCTCACTGGGACCCGTCGGTGAGGGCACCTGGGGGTTGCCCTTGACCTTCGGCTGCTGGAGCACTTCAGGGCAGATGATGTGCACCCCCTGCGTGACATTGCTGCCCAACACATCATCCCCGCCAAAAATCCTGCTTTTATATGACCCAGGTACAGTCAGTCCCATCCGGAGGATGCCCCTCCTGAATCCAGCCTTTCTCGGGAGCTCGACTTAACAAACGGTTTATCACCGAGCCACCGTTTTTGGGAACGCTTTTAATCGCCCGCACATGTTCCCACGCGGCGGGCGCCCTGCCCGACCCACGCGCGCTGGCGACGGCCCCGCGCGAGCTCGGCACGCCGGCGGATGCCGGGAGGGCTTTCTGGGAGCGCTGATGGCAGCTCTGTTATTTGGGGGAGGGAGGAGCGCTCTCCTTAGTTGTATTTTTTTGTGGCTCCCTGTTTTGGTAGCCGTAAGNCCCCCCCCCCCCCCCACCCCTGCAAAACATAGTTTCTTTGTGTCTGCTTGAGGATCAGATGGTATTTCTGGGTTGCTAGCATGCAGTGGAAAAGTACAATTCATGACAACATTGGAAACAAATATTTATACTGGATAGTTAAAGCACATTTTTCTGAAAAAAAAAAAAAAAAGTAATAAAGTAGACTGCTAGCCCCGATGTATATTGTCTTCCCATTCACTGGATTTATACCGGACTGTTGCACTGACGCTCACCGTCGCCGTGCACGCGTTGCAGCGCTCAGCCCTGCGGTTTCACCCCCTTGCTGTATACAACACCTCTGAAGTTGCTATCCGAGAAAAGCCTCAGACGTTCCTTCTGATGGCGTTTCGGCTGGGGTTGGCGGAAAACAGCAACAGCTGAAAGTCAGGCAGGAGAAACTGGGGAAAACGGAACAGAGCGCGATGCGCGCCTGCGTGCGTGTGTGTGCCATGCAGCGTTGCAGAGCTGCTAGACTTACTTCCAAGAAACGTTATTTACTTTTTGCTTCCAACGTAACGCATAGATGGCCTGAGACTTTAAACAAGCAGGGGGATTTTGAGATACTACCCATTCCTTTCCACCTGAATCACCCGTGACGGCTCCAGACTGAATTCACTGAGATGAGCTAGTGAGGACCAAGCAGCGAAGAGGCTCACCATCACAGCGGGTCAGCAGGCATCCGTGGGTGGCAGGTCACAACTGCAAGCCAGGGACGAATCTCTGTAATGTGACCATTTGTCCCCCTCCTGTGGTTCTCGCTAGAAAGGTTTATGAGTCCTGTATAAGTGAACAAGAGGCAACATCTATAAATGAGACAGTGCTGACTGGTGCTTTTCACAGCTCCGCTTCTGCTCCCTAACAGTCCGTCTAGGAGGGGTTTGTTGTTGCTTTTTTCCACACACGGGAGGAGTTTGTACCCATTGATGTTCCTAAATTTCAGGTGAGCTACCTCTTGAGGCGCAGCCAGCAGCCACCTGTGTTTAGATGCATAGTGTCACCCAGCAAGACGTAGGTGCCTAAAGAAAGTTTGTCCAGCAGAAAAGTCCTACTGAGGGAGCAGAGCAGGTAACGATGGAGCCCAGGCTGGAGAAGTGCAAAGAGACCCCAGTTTTTGCCGTTAAGCAATGTAACAGCTCTGCTTGGGAAACACGCTCCTTTATTTGCACGAGTGGTACTTTAATGGTCGCTGCTAATTATGTTATTTATGGGGTGTTTCTCCCAGCAAAGGGCTTAGGTGCTGCGCCATAAATTCAGTGAAAACATCTATCTGCAAATTAATCCGTGGTATTTTAGGTGCCAAAGTCCTGTTCCCAAAATACCAGGAGGCACAAGTGTGCAGTTTGCCGTGTGAACTGGGGCACCGAGGGATGGAGAGGAGGGACACATGAGAATTAGTTTCTTGCGAGCGTGAGGCTCTGAAGGGGTTAAAATGTTCCTTCCTCCCTCTGACTTTTGCGAGACTGCTGTGCTTAATAACGGTGCAGTTTAAATGGTCCCAACTAGGCCTTGAAGTTAACACCTTGTTGAGGTGAAGGAAAGAGGAGGGGGGGGCCAGTTCACACCTTTGCTTCTGCTATTGTTTGCCAGGAGACCCGCTTGGGGTCACCTGGGGAAAAAAAATGAAAAAAAAAAGATGTCAAATGCTTTTTTTCCCCCCCCCCTGGTTTTTGGTTTTTTGTTTGTTGTTTTTTTTTTTTCCTGAATTAAAAGGAGGGGAAGGGCATTAGAAAACACTGCATTTCCTATAATAAATGGTTGCAAGTATCCGGACGATGTGCGCTCATCCCAAAGTGATCCGGGGAGGGAGAAGCCCTGTGTGTTATTTCTGCGGTGCTGCAGGACCCTCGCCGCACACAGGCACATGCTGGCAGAAGTGTCCCTGAGCTCCGGGCACAAAGCTGGGTACCACCCTAGGTTTGCAGGATCAGGACCTAATGGCTACAGCAAGGCATAGATACACAGGGAGGTGGTTTGGGATCCCTGGGAACTGCAGTCCCAGGCTCCATCCTGCAGCAGCATCCAGGGGGAAGCTCATATGTCAACTCTGGAGAATCAAAATCTTGCCTGGAAGGAGGCAGGAGAAGGATTGCGCTGTGTTTGATTCACTAAACACTTACTAGCAGAGGCAAGTGACAAGAATTTAACAAAACGAAGAGCAAAATAACACTTAACCTTATGCAGAAGGATGCTTGGGGAAAACCGAGTTCCAGCTAGCAAATAATCACTCGCCCCCATCCAAACGCTTTGCAAAGAATCCTTAAGATTGCAAAACTAAATGCTCAGAAATTGGGAAATGTCAGTACTTACATTGCCCTTGCAACTCGAAATCAGCCTCATTCTGCTTATGCATTATATTACAGATTTTAATTACAGGATCACATGATACTTTTCCCACGGGATTCCTGCCTTGTTCAGTGCACAGGATGGACAGTGCTAACTTAATGAGCAACTCTTCAATATTTTGTTCTCTTCTTGTTCTTTGCATTTCCTCAGGCCTTGTTTATTGCAGAGCATTAAATTCTGCTCTGAAGAAGGAATTCTTAATTTCTTGATGGGCTTTGCTCTAATATTTCTGCCATAACATTTGTATACGATTCACTATTCAGTGCAATATTCCCAGGAAAGAAAGAAACTGCTTTAATAAGAGTACTGGGACTGACTCTAAGGTCTCCTGTAATTCAGTGCACATTGAGTGCACCTTCTGTGTGTCACCTACATCATGAATTTTTTTTCTGTCTTTAGCTTTATTTTCAGGCCTGAGCTCCTGTTGCCTTCAGCTGCAGCTGTGAGTATTTAGCGCATGTACAAATCAGAAGCCAATGTCTTTGCAGGGCACAGAAAATGAGAGAAGTAAAAATGTGTTTTGGAGAGATTTGAACTGAGTCACATAGGAGCCCTGTGGCAGAAACACATATAAAATCCCGTTTGCTCAGAAAAATAACCGGGTCTCCCTCAACTTGTGCACTTCACCACTTCTTATTTCTTCCAGCAGTAGGTTGGGGGGATATATAGACAACAGTCATCTTTATTCCTTAACTCTGATCTGTCTCCAGAGGAGGCCAGCTTGCGTGCTGCCTGCAGAAGGGTTTGTGTAAAAGGAATAGCACCTTCTCCTGCTGTATAGTAGTGCGTCTGAAGAAGTAACGTGAATGCTGGTATTTCCTAACTTTCTCACTCTTCACATGGTAACCTTAATAATATCCTTTGGTTTGTCTCTAGTTGTGTTTATAGTTTCTCAGATTTCTAAAAAAAAGCAAACCCCAAGTAACCCCGCCTTCCCCAATTGTTTTTTTGCAATATCGTACAAACATCCACGGGGACCATCATTTAGCTCCTTTTACGCAGGCTTCTGCCATTCCAGTGAATGGAGCCACCGACAGACCGATTCTGGATCTGGACTGGCATGGAGATGGGTGGAGATGTCCCCGTGTTTCAGCAATATTTGCAGACATTTCAAAAATGCTGGGACTTGGGACTCCTGGATTTCCTTCCAGTCTCTGGACAAGTGTCTTTGTAGGGGCACAGACTCTTCTGCCCATTTTTAGGCAGAATGCTTATGATTTGTTCATATTTGGCTGGATTTTCATGGCAACATCTCTCACACAAAAGCCACTCCTATTCCAAAGTTCAAGCCCTTACTTCAAAGCGTGGAACTGGTACAGCTTTTCAAAGGAAGGCTCCTCAGAGTATAAGATTAGTACAACAATATATTTTTCCCAGCAGAAGAGTTTCAGCTGAAATTTTAAAAACAAATAAATGCATAAATCACAATTTAGCCTGAGACAGACGCCCAGCATGGACAATTTCAGACAGAACGTTCAAAGTTTGGCAAAGCTGTAAGAGACTGAAAATCGTCTCATCATGTGAAGTGTATGGCATACTTCATACGAGGCAGTATTATCAGCTGTAAGTAGTCCAAGCTGCACGTATAATTTATAGATGTAGATGTTAGGTAAGGAAAAAATAATTTTAATAGATCAATTAGTGCTACGTCCCAGCCTGAACTGAGCTATTGAACAAAACCCCCACCAAATCTAGTATCTACTTCAGCGAATGTCTTAACACTGAAGTTCCCCAAAACACAAGTGAATCATTTAGCTACTGGTAAATATATTTAACTTTATGTAGCTGAATTTCCTTGAGACAGACTATTCAGTGACTTTCGAATAAAGCACCACTCTGTTTTCTTGCATCCAGTGGTTATGCATTGACTTGATGTGCTAGAAATTTCCCTATCAGACATATGCAATAAGGCAAGGGGACTGTTTTTTTTTTGGTAGTGACCTTACAGCATAAAATGACAAAGCAAATTGCAATATTTGTAAGTTATAAAATTATCCTAAAACCCTTTAAAGTAGACGTCAGCTTGCTATACCCACAAGGAGTTAATCTATCCACAGTGCATTATGATCTTTAATAATTGGAAGTGATTGGCCAAAGTGCTGTAAACCTGGTAGAAATTTGTTGCCTTATTTTCTGGAAACCACAGCACAGCTTATTAATTGAGAAATGAACATTAACTGACATTAGCTGGCATCTGTAAACTGAAAAAGAGAAATGACCACGGTACGCACTCAGCTGTAAATGGTAGAGCTGCAAAGCTGCAACAGGTAAAATGGGTTTTTAAGCACAAATGCAAAACCATTTTAGTCGGCTGCTGGCAAATGCCCAAGTCTAGGGTTTTTAATGAGGCTTCTGCATCAAAATAAGTGAAACCACATGGAATTTTAATTGTTCTTATTCTAAATATGAAACACACTCGAGCAGTATTCTTGAATCTCGGATGTTAGCATATATATTGGCATATTAACATTACCACTTCTCTGTTCTAACCGTATACCTCGCAGAAAACTTGAGTGCCAGGTTACATAAGGGAGCACTCAGCTTGGAAGACTTAAAAACAGTTTAACCTGGGCTCCTTCAGATGTAAAGGGTTTGGTTTTGTTTTTTTAAATATACTCTTTTTTTTTTTCTTTTGGTGTTGTCAAGCAGAGTGAGCTGATCAGACCGTGTAGGGAAAGACGATCACTTGCTGTGCTTGTTGCTGTGTTTCTCTTTCTGGCAGCACAAAATAAAGTCTCTTCTCTTTACAGAAGTGTGGTTTCGCAACCATGTGGCCACGATGTGGGGTGGAGGATCTGTTCTTCACCCGTTCAATACAAGCTATCACGAGAGTGGGAATTCATAGATGCAAATTGTTTTCTTGCTCTGACGGAGGAAAAATTAGCATAAATCTTTAATCCTGCTGGGGAGGGCAATAAATAAATTATTTACTTGCACTGTCATGTTAGTATACTGCTGATCAACATCGCTATTTGTGCGCAACTAGATATACAAAGGTGTGTGCCATACCCAGAAGAGCTATTTATCTTCCCAGTTCAGCAAAGAGCTAAACATATATAAATGCATATGCATCTAGTGTTTGCAAGTTAGAACCAAAATCAACCTTAACACGAGGTGGCACAGAGAGAGGAGGAGGAGGAGGCGGCTGCAAATGCATCAGTGAGATTGCATAGCAGTGAAGATGGCAAGAAGCTGAATTTTCGAAACTTTTAAAAACGTTTCTAGACTCACTTTGAGAAGAGTCTTTAGGACAGGCATCACAGAAAACTGTTTCTGATCTCCAGCAATATCTTTGCACACTGGAGATCCAGAAGGCTGGGAACAAATTGCAAGCTAGTGCAGGGAGCTAGGGAGACAGCAAAAGGTATTTGGGCAAAAGGGGAGGTTGGAGAAGTGCATGTGCAGGAGGAGCCATGCAGACACAGCCATGAGTGAGATAAGAAAGGGTTATAGTTATTTGGCCTTTGGGTAAATAGAATTGTGCTTTACAAGCAACCGTAAAAACAAACAAGTGTGGATTTACTAGGGTATGTAAGGAGGTCTGTAGCCCCACATTAGAAATGCCTATGTGTGGTGTGCACATTCCCAGTCATTTGACACATACATGATCTCTTGGCAGCACCCGTTGCAGATAAAGTTTGGATCTGGCCCTGAAAGGGGGATTGCCTTTTAATTTGTAAAACTGTGTGGATAGTTTGCTATTAAAAAAAAAAAAAGTATTGGTTGCACAGAAACAAAAAATGCCGATGTTCTTCTGTACCCTTACACTCATACCAGTTCTACCTTTGATTATGAAAGTCTTGTTTAGCTTCTATCAGGGTAAACTAAGAGCAACTCTGTTCATGTTGGGAGAGTTGCAATAACAATGAAAAAAAAAAAAAAGTAGTATAAGCAGTAGCAGATTTAAACTCAGTATTTTGAGCAGCTGGGGAAATTATGTTCTAACCTTATATTTCCAGATACGTATCAGACCTGTTCACAATATAAAGGATAGTGTTCCAAAATTACAGCTTTGAATCTGGGTGGTATCGCCTCCAGCTATTGTTTGCAGTTGGGAACGAAAGAAGTTGCATCAAGTAGTAGAGTGTTTGCTGTAAAGGTACAAGTTATATTACATTCCACGGTGCTGTGGTTGGAGGGGTTGATGATGGAGACAGACCCATTCACCCGTAGGTCACTGATTTGGTTCCAGATAAAGATAATCGTAATCACATTGTCATCAGAGGTAAAAATGGACATTTACTGCCCGTTTAAAGCTCTGTACTCAGTATCTTTTGAGACGGCGGATTATGATCCCCGGGTTTCAGGCTGCGTGAGTTGGGCACTTGGCTGGCTGTGGCCCAGGTCCTCCAGCCTGAACCCAAGCTGCGCTTGAGTCTTGCCCCCCTGCGGCTTTTAGATAGTGTCTGACACTATACTGAAGGCGTGGGTTAAGTGAGCTGGTAGAACGGGAGAGAGTAATGATCTAAATCACAAAACATGCCACACAAGATGGCAGGGTCTGTTGAGTCTGTGGCTTATGGTAGCAACCACTGTTGTGGGTGCTACAGGGGGCCAAGGGCAGAAGGGCCGGAGGGACCTTCCTTCTACACAGCAGTGTCAGCAGGTCAGATCCAAAGCCTATCTACAAGGAGAAGCATTGCTGCATCTTACATGGAGGGCACACAGGGTGTTTCAGTGTTTAGCACGTCAGTTTGGCATCTAGAAGATGCCGTATTTTCCTTTTAGGTAAATCAGATTTGGTAGATTGACAAAGAGATGGGTGAACCCTCGGATCTAGAGGACTGTAAAGCTGTAGAAGCGTCAGCTGGGAAGCACAGGGAGAGACCATATGATGTCATGATTTTTCCCCTTTATTTATATCCTGCTCTTTCAGTCTCTCTGAAAATGTATATATGTATCTACTACACACTGGCCCTCTTGCACTGTACTTCGTCATTAGGCTTTTTCTCTTTCCCCCTGTCCCTTTTCCCATATCCTTTGTGTTCACCACTTTTCTGGCTCTCAACACAAGCTTCCACCATATTTTTCTTCTGCTCCTATCCATCCCACAGTCTCCTAAGATGATCACCAAGCTACTAACATTTGCTTTCCAGTTCTGTTCCGAAACTTTGGGCATTTGATGTGGGATTAGAAATTAGGCAAAATGAGTTTACCCATTCCTGTTTTGCGTTAGACTCCAATTCACAGTGTTACCATCCAGACGATCACAGTAGCCATAAACTGTGTGGTCTTTTTTTCAACCAGACTGCAGAGACTGCATAGGAAAACAACTTTTTTCAATGGCAAGAGGAGTGTTGGGCTTGTAATTTTCCATCGACTGCACTGAAAAGTAAAATTTGCATCTTTGCTATCAGCTCAGTGGCTTTGCCCATCCTTCAGATACAGCAGATAACATTTTTTGGCCATAGGAAGTAGCTGAGCAGATCCTCACCCAAATAAATTGATTTAAGGCAAGAAGTGGGTCTTGGTCACCCCCGGTGTAACTCCCCTGGTGTCAGTGGTGCAACTAACTTGGTGTTGCCAACTCTTGTAGTTTTGTTACAAGTTGCATGGCAATTTCTGCTTTTCTGGAAACCCCGGCTCCCCATGGCGTGTGCTGAGGCAGGAATCTCAGCTTTCATGTGCAACCAGACCTGAGTTTCTCGAGAGGCTATAGCAAAAACCCGGAGACACATAACCCTCAAAGCTCAAGAAACCAGAAGGCAAATCAACTCCAAATCCACCTTTCTCTTTTTGGCTTGTTTTTCAATCTCTTGATTTTTGAGATTTTTTTTTTTTTTTTCCCCAGCCTGACTTGTGACCTATGAACGCTTCAGGTTGGCAATGCTGCTCCCTCCATTGGCATCGGTAGAGTTAGACCAGGGATGAGTTTGGCCCAGCGCTTGTAGAAGACAGGTGTATGACTCTGTTCCTTGCAATGTATTATTTGATATGATCTGCTGTTCTCTTGGGGGCCAAAAGAAGTGGGTTTTCGTAGAAAAATAAAATTCTATCATCACTTGATACAAAAAATGGTATTTACAGAATTGTTTTCCCCCGTCTTTTGTTATAATTTTTTAGGTGCTTCAGAGCTGGGCCCATTTTCAGATCCCAGGCAGTTCACAAGCATTTCATCCCTCACTGAGAGCCGCTTCTCCAACCCACGAATGCACTATCCAGCCACCTTTACCTATACACCGCCAGTCACCTCAGGCATGTCACTGGGTATGTCCGCAACCACTCACTACCACACCTACCTACCACCACCCTACCCCGGCTCTTCCCAAAACCAAAGTGGACCTTTCCAGACCAGCAGCACTCCATATCTCTACTATGGCACTTCGTCAGGATCATACCAGTTCCCCATGGTGCCGGGAGGGGACCGCTCCCCCTCCAGGATGCTTCCTCCGTGCACCACCACGTCCAACGGCAGCACGCTGTTAAACCCTAACTTGCCCAACCAGAGTGACGGTGTGGAGGCGGATGGCAGCCACAGCAGCTCCCCAACCGTCTTGAATTCTAGTGGCAGAATGGATGAGTCCGTTTGGAGGCCGTACTGAGATTTCTTCTGTAGCCGGCCTGACCTCCGCGAGCCAAAAAAAAAAAAAAAAAAAAAAA